>JAPMUY010004628.1:0-5000 GCA_026901105.3 Galaxias olidus
AATGAGACATTTCAAATAAAGTGACTTGATGAAATATCACCATTTTAAGCTTAGATTTGGTAATTTTTTTACGGAAGCGTTCCGCGCAAATGATTAACTTAGTTTTAAAAGTTTCTGGCTATGATAAATGGTGTATTTTTGGCAATCTTGCATTGGAAGATTGAAAAACATGCATTTTGTCCCGCCAGTGGGTTGTGGGGTTCAGAGGGTTAAAAAAAAGTCAGTGAAAATGTCCTCGCACTGTCTGTCAAAATCAGCTAACTGCTTTGAATCCTTCCACTCCTCTCTAAAAGGGGAGACATGAATTTCGTTACTGTTTTCTGTCCGTACAGAAACCTATTTCATCCACTTTGGAGAAAGTAAAACCGAATAAAGAAACATTTCAAACAGAATGCACTACAATACTTTTCATCTTATCTTAGTCTTAATGAAACCACGAAAAGGGGTAGAAATGACACCTACTTTTCATTCTTGGAGTCTCGCTTCTGCCTCGAACAACGTAGATCAGCCAGATATACACAACTAGAGGGCGTGGTAACAAACTATGACAACCACAGAGCAGGCCACGTGTGATGCTGCGATTGGGCGAGGAGTCATGCTATGTTACACCTTCAATTCATGAGAGATGGCCATCATGGTCCCGGGACAAAAGGTGGATATTTTCTTTGCAAACGAAACTGATCGCCGTAAATGAAACTGAAAGGTAATGTCATCTTTAATCTTTGCTTTGCATACATAAATGCATTCATACCCAGTGCACACATACTGTATATTATGTGGCCAAACAACTCCTAGCAGCAACATTATGAATGGTGTGCCTTTGCTGTTGATCAGAAAGAACAGTTAATGTGAGAGGAGAAACAGGAGCTAATGTAAATAAAGTTTAATGTGTGTGTGTTTGTGTGTGTGGGTGGGGAGGGGTCTTTGTAGCGCAGGTATAGCTATTTGCATTTAAACCACATACACAGAGCACTGTCGATATGTCAATTTTCTCTTTTAAATTTGAATTTAAACTTAAAACCTAACCAGCACAACACGTTTCTGTTCAGTGTTCAATGTTTTCTTGGGAACAGGGACGTGTTCATGTAAAACAGCTAAGATGCTAAAATTAGAGGTAAGAACCACCATTATAGGTGACTACACAACAAGTGGTCTTACAGGTTCATGTTTACAGTAATAGCCAGCTGGCAAAGCTGAAGCACAAATGGAAATAATCTGGAAGTGAAAATAATGTATTCTTTCTGCCTAGTTAGTCACTCTGTTGCTGTATACTAAGCTAACAAAAAAGGAACATTTATTCTAAATTGTCAAGCTGGGAGCCGTGGTGATTTCGTTTTTATCAGAATGATTGACCAATCAGCGGTGTTGTAGGAACAAAGACATTACAACATGAATTCCATGACAAAAAATAAACACACACACACACACACACACACACACACACACACACACACACACACACACACACACACACACACACACACACACACACACACACACACACACACACACACACACACACACACACACTTGCTAATTACAATATCACACATTCAAAGGGAACCCAGTAAGTTGGTTAACCAAGTGGGTCCCAAATGAAATGTCTGTATTGAATTTGAGGTCATTCCCACTTAATACCCACGAAGCCCAGGCAAATTCCGCATGGGGCTCATATTTGTATGTTGGCTGGGAATTAGCCATTTTAAAAGCACAAGCTTCTATAACACAGTTAACAAAAAATAGATCGTTTTTTTTTGTCATACTTTTAGATTAGTTTGTGTGTGTGTGTGTGTGTGTGTGTGTGTGTGTGTGTGTGTGTACAGAAAAGGAAACCAGAATTCTCGTTCCAAACTGACTGGCCCATTGTTTTGAGAGTCAGTCGTTCAACTAAAAACACAATGGAGCAAAAGAAGAAAGAGAATAGTTGGGTAGTAGCTCCCTCTAGTGGTTGTAGAAAGTGTTTCTCTCCTTATTTCAAGAAAAGCGATTTTAAATAAAGATCTTCAGATTAAATGGCCTATTTCAGTTTTTGGTCAATGTATCAATATGTAAGTTAATGTATTCATAATATATTGTTCAGTTATTTACAAAAGCAGACAGGTCACTTAAGGACACTTTGAATATGAATATTAATAATATTGTAAACATACTTGCATAGTAAGAGATTCTTAACCTGGTATTTTCCTGTAAAAACAATGTGAACAATGTATTTCACATCATCATGGCCCAGTACTTAAAAAAAAAGCAACATACTGTAAGTCTCTTCAGAGGTTCAAAATGCATTTTATTCACGTACAAAATAGCAGTTTTGGATAATAACAAATATCAAAGATTATATTCCATAATATTACTCTGCAGTTCAGATACATAACTTAACTTTTCTGAGCTAAACATGGTATGGTGATCGATATTTTTATGTTTCAGTCAGACGATCACATCTGTCTTAAAACATGTTATTGAATGTGAATACAATAGAGTCCTGTCACTGACGTCATGGGTACGCCCACTTTTACATCGTCCGCCATGTTGGGGGTCCAAAAAATGGTTGCTATGTAAACAAACTGAAAGAAACTGGCAACAATGTCTGCGTCTAGTATCAGTCACTTATCTGCACTTGAAAGAGAAAGATATGAAGACAAGATCAAATGTATCGGTGTCGATCCGTATTTGTTAAAGAAAATACGTCGAGAAAAAAGAGAATACGTCGGCAACTGTACAGTTAGTCTACTGCTGTACCGACAAGACTTGTTACTTTTTTTTCAGCTAGTAGCACAGATTTGGTCCTCCAACAAGGCGTCGCATCTCTGTTACCACTAGCAACAACATATTAAACGGTCGGTGCCTCTATTGTGTCTAACGTGGCTGGATCGGCTACAGAGATCCCCCCAAGGAAAGTAAACAAACGACTTTGGTCGGGAAGCTACCGTCGCTGGTACATTGGTAGGGTTTCTCTCCAATGTAAATCACCTACTATCGCTGGTACATTGGTAGGGTTTCTCTCCAAAGTGAATGAACTATCATCGCTGTTACATTAGTATGGATTCTCTCCAATGTCAATGACCGCGTGTTGCTGTAAAGTCACTCTGCCATGTGGCGTGCTTCCTGGTCACTATAAAAGCGTATCTCTCTCTTTTGGGAGCGGTCTGGTAGGCCTTTAAAGGCTCTGTGACTCACTAAAAACTACCCATACTCTTACCAGTGACAGGCTCTTTCTTCTGTGACTCACTGAATCTCTTCACACACTAATCACAGCGAAAGGATCTCTCTTCTGTGACTCACTGAAACTCTTCACACACTCATCAAAGCGAAAGGGTCTTTCTTCTGTGACTCACTGAAACTCTTCACACACTCATCACAGCGAAAGGGTCTCTCTTTCGTCTTGATACACGCACGTTTCCTCAAAACTCCAGAGCATGCCCATTTCTTCCCACGCTGATCGCTATGGTAGGGTTTCTCCCCTGTGTGTTCTCTGAGATCATAACGCACACTAAATCTTTCACTGCGCTGGTCACAATGATAGGGTTTCTCTTCAGTAGGTATTCTGGTGTGTGTACAGTGAGTTGTGAGGCGTTCGAAGTCCCTCCCACGTTGATCACAGTTGTAGGCCTTCAAGAGTAACTGAAGTGTTGAGGCTTTGGCCTCGTTTGTTGCAGTGGTACGGTTTCTCCTCTGTGGGTTTAAGTTGATACACATAATGCCTGAAACTGAGGTTTTAAATCTTAAACCATCCTGAGCAGTGGTACGGTTTCTCCTCTTTGCATCTACGTCAATAAAGGCGTGAAACCTAAGCCACAGAAAATACACTGGTAAGACTTTGTCCCTATATGTGTACGTCTGGTGTGTATGTAAAATAGTATTAAAACCTCTCCCACACTGAGTGCAGTGGTAGGGTTTCTCTCCAGGGAGGAAGTGCTTATGCACTGCGTATGTAAAATAGCTTATATATTTAAACCTTGCGCACACTGAGTGCAATGGTAGGGTGTCTCTGCGAGGAGGAAGGGCTTATGCTCTGCACTGGAAGCTTCTCTCTGCTCCATTGTCGCAACCAGATGTCATTGCCAACCTGACCGTGGGCAGCATTATCGGGTTGGCAGTGAGATCTGCTTGCGACACCGGCATTCATCAGATTGGTAGATTCTCTTTCATGGTGGTTTAGATTTGGAGAGAGATGAAGAGAGAAACTCTTACAAAGTAACAATACAGCCGTTTCACAAATGTTTTCGGTCTAGAAAGTTTCCTTATGTGCTTATATATGTTGACTAATAATTACCAGCGTGAACTTAGAAAGTTGTACAGAAAGTGAAAGCCCATGTTAGTTTGTGTCATGGGGGGGGGGGGGGGGGGTTCGGCCTACGCAAAAAAACAATCTTGGTAAGGTCATAAAACTTCTATTTTCCAAATAAGGCTGTTTAGAATTCAAGCTGGTAGCATCAAAGTACCACCACAAGGGGGCGATGTTCCCTCAGAAATGTAATCCAATGCATAAACTGGTTTCCTCCTCCTCCTCCTCTCTTCAGCCCAGTCCCCCAGCCCCCAACTCTCCTTCACCCCTGTCTCTTCCCCTCCTCCTCTCCTCTCTTCAGTCCAGTCTTCTCTCCTCCCCCCACTCTCCTCCACCCCTGTCTCTTCCCCTCCTCTCCTCCTCTCTTCAGTCCAGTCTTCTCTCCTCCCAACCACTCTCCTCCACCCCTGTCTCTTCCCCTCCTCTCCTCCTCTCTTCAGTCCAGTCTTCTCCATGCCTCTCTTTCCATCACTGGTCATTGGTTGATATGACAGCTAGCGCCTATTCTATGAGGTGACGTTGATGATTGACAGCTAGCGCCTATTCTCATTTATATTCTCGGAACCGCCAATCAACTTTAAGGCCACTTGTCTTTGACGGATTGTCTACTGGTTGCTCCTCTCCTTTCCTCTCCTTTATCCTCCTCTCCTTTCCTCTCCCTCTCTCCTCTCCTCCTCTCCTCCTCTCCTCTATTCTCCTCTCCCTCTCTCCTTTCCTC
>JAPMUY010004628.1:17500-25000 GCA_026901105.3 Galaxias olidus
TAGACAGTACGTGTGTTTATGTGTGTCTGTGTGTAGACACTATGTGTGTATATGTGTGTCTGTGTGTGTAGACATTATGTGTGTGTATATGTGTGTCTGCGTGTGTAGACACTATGTGTGTGTATATGTGTGTCTGTGTGTGTAGACACTATGTGTGTGTATATGTGTGTCTGTGTGTGTAGACACTATGTGTGTATATGTGTGTCTGTGTGTGTAGACAGTATGTGTGTGTATGGTTGTCTGTGTGTGTGTGTAGACAGTACGTGTGTGATGCATGTCTGTGTTTGTGTAGACACTATGTCTGTATGTATGCACTCTGAGTGTGTGTACGCGTGTATGTGTGTATGGACACTGTGTGTGTGTAGGCGTGTCTGTGTGTGTGTAGACACTATGTGTGTGTGTGTGTGTGTGTGTAGACACTATTTGTGTGTGTGTGTGTGTATGTGTGTGTGTGTGTGTGTGTGCATAGACACTATGTTTGTGTGTGTGTGTGTGTGTTTGTTTGTGTGTGGACACTGTGTGTGTGTGTGTGTGTGTGTGTGTGTTTGTTTGTGTGTGGACACTTTGTGTGTGTAGACACTGTGTGTGTGTGTGTGTGTGTGTGTTTGTGTGTGTGTGTGTGGACAAAATGTGTGTGTAGCGACTATGTGTGTGTAGACACTCTCTGTGTGTGTGTGTGTGTGTGTGTGTGTGTGTGTATGCGTGTCTGCGTGTATTTGTGCATGACTGCGTGTGTGTTTGTGCCTGTATGCATTTGTGTGTGTGCGTGTCTGTTCATGTGTGATGTATGTGTGTGTGTGTGTGTGTGGGGGGGGGGGGGGGGCTCGTCTATCAGCTATAATTAATTTCCTCTGCATCTCTGTTGACAGAATCTACCCTCCCTCCATCTGTTCTGAGCAAACAGAGAGAGACAGAGGGGGGGAGAGAGAGAGGGACAAAGATAGAGAGAGAGATACGGAGCAGACAAGGGAGGTTGAGGGAAAGAGGGAAAGAGAAATAAAGGAAGAAAGAGAGAGAGGGGGGGAGAGAGGGAGAGAGAGAGAGAGAGAGAGAGAGAGAGAGAGAGAGAGAGAGAGAGAGAGAGAGAGAGAGAGAGAGAGAGAGAGAGAGAGAGAGATGAGCCTCGTTAATATCATTCTTAATATCAGTGTTGAGAAGCCAAAGCTACTTGCTCCCCTCCCAGTCAGGGGCCGCCCCTTTGGGGTAATTTGACCAATCACCACGCTCATATCCTGTCTCATTTTTTTCCATTTATAATCGGGGAACAGCAGGACAGCATCAATTAGCACAGCATGACACTGATCCAGAGATAGGCGCACACCCCGCTCACACACACACACACACACACACACACACAGACAAACACACACACAAACAAACAAACACACAAACACTCACACACACACACACACACACACACACACACACATACACACACGCAGTGACAGAGAGGAGATAACTATTGATTGACAGTGATACAAGGACGCTTCAGGTTCTTCATGAGTTTGCTGCATGTGAGCATTGATTCAAACCCTTTAACGACACAGTCACACACACACACACACACACACACACACACACACACGATACATCATGTTTAACACTGTGCTGAAGCAGCTGATTTCAGAGTGTATCGATCCTTATGACTTATGATTGACACCAGCATATTGTTCCTATGGTGCGTGTGTGTGTGTGTCTGAGGGGCCGTATAGGCCATAATTCATACTTACAGTGCCTTGCAAAAGTATTCACCCCCCTTGGCATTTTTCATGTTTTGTTGCCTCACAACCTGGAATTAGAATGGATTGTTTGAAGGTTTGCGTCATTTCATCCAGAGAACATGCCTACAACTTTGAAGATGTGATTTTTTTTTTTATTGTGAAGCAAACAACAAATAGGACAAAATAACAGAAAATTTCAGCGTGCATAAAAATATTCACCCCCCCCAAGGTCAGTACTTTGTAGAGACACCTTTTGCGGCAATTACAGCTCCAAGTCGCTTTGGATAAGTCTCTATGAGCTTGCCACATCTTGCCACTGGGATTTTTGCCCATTCCTCAAGGCAAAACTGCTCCAGCTCCGTCATGTTGGATGGTTTCCGCTTGTGAACAACAATCTTCAAGTCTGACCACAGATTCTCAATTGGATTGAGATCTGGGCTTTGAAAACACATTCCAACACATTTAAATGTTTCCCCTTAAACCACTCGAGTGTCGCTTTAGCGTTCTGCTTCGGGTCATTGTCCTGCTGGAAGGTGAACCTCCGTCCCAGTCTCAAATTACAGGCAGACTGAAAGAGGTTTTGCTCAAGAATATCCCTGTATTTAGCACCATCCATCTTTCCCTCGACTCGAATCAGTTTCCCAGTCCCTGCTGCTGAAAAACATCCCCACTGCATGATGCTGCCACCACCATGTTTCACTGTGGGGATGGTGTTCTTGGGGTGATGGGATGTGTTGGGTTTACGCCAGACATAGCGTTTTTCTTGGTGGCCAAAGAGTAAAACTTTAGTCTCATCTGACCAGAGCACCTTTCTCCATACATTTGGGGAGTCACCCAACTGCCTTTTGGCAAACTCAAAACGTGCCATCTTATTTTTGACACTAAGTAATGGCTTTTTTCTGGCCCCTCTTCCATAAAGCCTCGCTCTATGGAGTGTACGGCCTATTGTGGTCCCATGCGCAGATACACCAGTCTCTGCTGTGGAACTCTGCAGCTCCTTTAGGGTTACCTTTGGTCTCTGTGCTGCCTCTCTGATTAATGCCCTCCTTGCCCAGTCTGTGAGTTTTGGTGTGGGGCCCTCTCTTGGCAGGTTTGTTGTGGTACCATGTTCTTTCCATTTGAAGATGATGGATTTGATGGTGCTCCGGGGGATCATCAAAGATTTGGATATTTTTTTATAACCCAACCCTGACTTGTACTTCTCTACAACTTTGTTCCTGACTTGTTTGGAGAGCTCCTTGGTTTTCATGTTGTGATGCTTCTTGCTTAGTGGTGTTGCAGCCTCTGGGACCTTTCAGAAAAAGTGTGTTTATACTGACAGATCATGTCACACTTAGATTACACACAGGTGGACTTCATTTCACTAATTCTGTTACTTCTGAAGGTAATTGGTTGCGCCAGAACTTTTGAGGGGCTTCATAGAAAAGGGGTTGAATACATATGCACATGCCAATTTCCAGATTTTTATTTTAAAAAACAATTTTTTATGTATTTTAATCTCATTTCTCACCAACTAAGACTATTTTGTGCAGATCCATCACATAAAATTCAGATTAAAAAAACACTTAAATTACAGGTTGTAATGTAACAAAATAAGTCACTAGCCAAGGGGGGTGAATACTTTTGCAAGGCACTGTATGTATCAACAGAAATGAGAAAATAACTTTCAAACTGCAGATTAAAGTCCATATGTAAATAAAGTTATGTGTAATAAAGTGGAATGAAACAGGAAAAAAGTATTGAACACACTTAGAAAAAGCAGTACACCACAGCAAGGAAAGGCAAGGAACGAGCTGAAAACCATAACTAATTAGGAGGCAACTCTGCCTCCAATCTGTGCTAATTAATGTCAGATGGGTTAGAATATATTGATGGGCTATAAAGGCTTTTTTTGTTACCAAGATGTCGCACAACAAACATCTAATGATGGGTAAAAGCAAAGAGCTGTCTCAAGACCTTCGCAACCAGATGGTTGCAAAACATGAAAATGGAATTGGCTACAGACGTATTTCAAAACTTCTGAATCTTCCAGTAAGCACCATTGGAGGCATTATCCGTAAGTGGAAGCAACATCACTCCACCATCAATCGGCCACGCACAGGAACTCCTCACAAGATTTCTGATCAGGGTGTCAGTGTACTTACAAGAGAAGCCAAAGAGCCAAGGACCACTAGGAAAGAGCTCCAGAAAGACTTGGAGGCAGCAGGTACAATTGTGACAGAAAGGACAGTAGGCAATGCACTCCACCGCCATGGCCTCTGTGCACGCTCAGCCCGCAAGATTCCACAACTGAAAAAAATACATGTTAAAGGTTGTTTAAGGTTTGCCAAACAACATTTGGACAAGCCAATGAACCACTGGGAGCATGTACTTTGGTCAGATGAGACCAAAATTTAACTTTTTGGCTGTCACACAACACACCATGTTTGGAGGAGAAATGGCACTGCACATCACCCGAATAACACTATACCAACAGTGAAGTTTGGAGGTGGAAGTATCATGGTGTGGGGCTGTTTCTACTCTCGTGGTACTGGCAGACTTCATTTCATTGAAGGAACAATGAATGGAGCCATGTACAGAGAGATTCTTGAGATGAACCTGCTGCCATCCACCAGGATGCTGAGGATGAGACATGGGTGGACCTTCCAGCAGGACATCGATCCAAAGCCTACAGCAAAGGAAACTCGCAATTGGTTTCAGAGAAAGAAAATCAGCTTGTTGGAATGGCCCAGTCAATCACCTGATTTAAACCCAATCTAACATTTGTGGAAGCATCTGAAGATTCAGATTCACAAGAGGGCCCCCTGCAATCTTCAAGATTTAAAGACAATCTGTGTAGAGGAATGGGCCAAAATCACACCTGAATGCTGCGGGAGATTAGTTCCTTCACACAGAAAGCTCCTTGAAGCTGTCATTACAAACAAAGGCTTCTCCACTAAGTATTATTTTATTTTATTATTTATTTATTTTATTTAGTTTTATTATTATAACACTTTTTTCCTGTTTCATTCCACTTTGTTACACAACTTTATTTACACATGGACATTAATCTTCAGATTTTTTTTTCTGGATTGTTTTCCACAGCTGTGTTACCTAGCCCTATGTTGTTAATTACAATGGGGGAAATAAGTATTGAACAAATCAATATTTTGTCCAGTAAGTGTATTTCCAATGAGCCTATTTAAGTGAAATTTGCACCAGACATTGGTATTAACTCAAACAATCCAGAAAAAAAAATCTGAAGATTAATGTCCATGTGTAAATAAAGTTGTGTAACAAAGTGGAATGAAACAGGAAAAAAGTATTATAATAATAAAACTAAATAAAATAAATAAATAATAAAATAAAATAATACTTAGTGGAGAAGCCTTTGTTTGTAATGACAGCTTCAAGGAGCTTTCTGTGTGAAGGAACTAATTCCGCAGCATTCAGGTGTGATTTTGGCCCATTCCTCTACACAGATTGTCTTTAAATCTTGAAGATTGCAGGGAGCCCTCTTGTGAATCTGAATCTTCAGATGCTTCCACAAATGTTAGATTGGGTTTAAATCAGGTGATTGACTGGGCCATTCCAACAACTTGTGTAGAGAGTCCATGATGGTTCCACTGGTTAATGAACTCTGTTGCTGCTCTTTCAATTCTAGGCATAAAGATGTAATGAAGACAGAATAAATGAAGTTCGCTCAGTGAATCAAGTATACCCACAGACTCCATAAAACTGAAAATATTTATAAAATGTCTTGATACTACTCTATTGACTTCTGCCCATAGCCTTTCAATTCGTTGATTATGAACAGATAAACCTGCAATTACACTTCGTCTATTCAGTCCCCTTCTTTCTAGCATAAAACGAGCAACCATGATATTTTCCATACCGTGATCACACCTCACTCTTGATGGCAATCCAAAATTCTCCACACCCTCCACAAACAAAGAAAGGACACTTGATGCTCTGTTATTGTCTAAACAGTTCAGGTAAATTATGGTTCGACTAAAGCCATCCACACATCCGTGGAAAACCATCCTCCAGCGCACCAGCTTGTGGTTGCTGTCAAAGTGCCTGTAAAATAAAATACATAGCATTAGTGAAAATATAAGTTACCTTTGGAGATTGTAGATGGGCTTGGTAATTGCCACAAGTGAATTTAAGAAACAAATTGATAAACTGAAAGTATACCACATCGGCACCTAATTTGGAAAGTATCTTATTAGGGACCTATACTGTAGGTTATCAATTTCACAGTTTTATTTTTTAAACACCATGTAGTTTTCCTATATTTATATTGTGAAATTCAGCCGCCAAGATCATATTTTACAAAAAGCAGAGTAGTTTTAGTTTTTAGCTTTGTGTTAATTGAAGTGTCTGTAATAATACAAGTGTTCATGATAAAGCCACCCTGCTAAAGTTAATTTAAATTACACTAGTATATCTTTGTAGAATATGTATCAACAGAAATGAGAAAATAACTTACCACAACTCATTAGAGGTCTGAACATTATAAATACGTCTGCGGATGGCGTTTCTCCGTCGAATAGACCTTCCAATGGGGTCAACCTCTTGTAGACTCTGTCTAACACGCCAGCGTTGAATACGTATTCCCCTTGATCTAAGGCTACCGATTACATAGGCTTCACCAGCATTAGGAGTGAGTTGCAGTATGTCAGTCACAATTTGGTTAAGTTCCTGGTTTGTCAAAACAGTGTATTGTAATGCCTGGACTCCAAGGTATTGCCTGTGTCTGTAGAGGGTGCGGAGGCTGATTCCAAAGCAGGATGCAATTCTCTTCCAGTTCATTCCCATTGATACACAGTGTGAAATTTGCTCTGATGATATGCTGTACCGTGGCCGACCAGGGAAATTATTCAAAGTAGTCGGTGGTACCAAGCCAGTGTTGGCAGCATCATTGGATCTCTGTGTAGCCCCATGCTCACTCAAAATGCCACATAAACATCCATATAAGACCTCCATTGTATGGATATGTTCACCATTACTTGGGTTATTACCTAATCTGGAGAGCGATATACAGTTAGGCCCTTTAAATTTTTCACTCTTTGTTTTATTGCAGCCATTTGCTAAAATATATCATTAATGTAGACTCAGCACCTCATCTTGACAGAATAAAAACAGAAATGTAGAAATTTTTCAGGGGCAAATGTATTGGACAAAAGAAAAACTGAAATGTCACATGGTCATAAGTGTTCAGACCCTTTGCTGTGACACACATATTTAACTCACATGCTGTCCATTTCTTCTGATTCTCCTTGAGATGGTTCTGCTCCTTCATTGAAGTCCAGCTGTGTTTAATTAAACTGTTTGGACTTGATTAGGAAAGGCACACACCTGTCTATAGAAGACCTTACAGCTCACAGTGCAAGTCAGAGCAAGTGAGAATCATGAGGTTGAAGGAACTGCCCAAGGAGCTCAGAGACAGACTTGTGGCAAGGCACAGATCTGGCCAAGGTTACAAAATAATTTCTGCAGCACTCAAGGGTCCTAAGAGCACAGTGGCCTACATAATCCTTAAATGGAAAAAGTTTGGGACGACCAGAACTCTTCCTAGACCTGGCCGTCCAGCCAAACTGAGCACCGTGGGAGAAGAGTGGTTGGTGAGAGAGGTTAAAGAAGAACCCAAAGATCACTGTGGCTGATCTCCAGAGATGCAGTAGGGAGATGGGAGAAAGTTCAACAAAGTCAACTATCACTGCAGCCCTCCACCAGGCTGATTAAGGCAGAGTGGCCTTTGACGGAATGAAGTCTTCCTCAGTGCCAAAAAACACAT
>JAPMUY010004628.1:30000-32552 GCA_026901105.3 Galaxias olidus
GTGTGTGTGTGTGTGTGTGTGTGTGTTTGTGTGTGTGTGCATGCGTATGTGCGTGTGTGTGTGTGTGCGTGCGTGTGTGTGTGTGTGTGTGTGTGTGTGTGTGTGTGTGTGTAGGGTATATTTGTGCTTTGATGTTGAATCTGTTAGTGTGTGTGTAGGGTATATGTGTGTATGTAGTGTGTGTGTGTAGGGTATATGTGTGTTTGCGTGTATGTAGGTAGTGTGTGTGTGTGTGTGTGTGTGTGTGTGTGTGTGTAGAGTACGTGTGTGCGTGTGCGTGTGCGTGCGTGTGCGTGCGTGCGTGTGTGTGTGTGTGTGTCTGGGACAATATTGTGGTTGGCTGGTTGCAGGAAGTGGTATAACGTTCCATGTTGAATCCTTTACGAGGCGTCTGCAAACAGACTTTGGTTTGTGTGCGATACTCAAATATCAGACAACAGCTGGTGTGAGCAAGAAAGAAAGAAAGAAAGAAAGAACGATAAAAAGAAAGAAAGAAAGAAAGACAGACAGAAAGAAAGAAAGACAGAAAGAAAGAAAGCTCGGATGACTTCGCCTCTCTTTATAGGTGTTTAAAGGCTTATAATTAATGTTGTGTGTGTTTGTGTTTGTGTGTGTGTGTGTACGTGTGTGTGTGCATGTACATGCGTGTTTGTGTGTGTGTTGGCTCATTAAATTGAGATTTTTCACAAAACCAAAAAAATCCTAACTAGTTCAAACTTCAGACACACACACACACACACACACACACACACACACACACACACACACACACACACACACACACACACACACACACACACACACACACACACACACACAGGCAGTGAAAGACAGTTCCACAGAGATCTCAGTGTCAAACATTCTGTCAACTATGGGGTTCCATTAATGCCAAAATTTTGCAACTGGCTTTGCGTTAGGAGTTGCCTATTGCTTTGGCTTTGGGCATTGCGTTGGTCGTCGCTTTGCGTTTTGAGTTGCCTATTACGCTGGCTTTGTACAATGCGTGTGGCGTTGCCTATTGTTTTGCGTTTGGAGTTGCCAATTGCGCTGGCTTTGTACAATGCGTGTGGCGTTGCTTATTGCATTGCGTTTGGAGTTGCCTATTGCATTGGCTTTGTACAATGCCACGTTGCTTATTGCTTTGCTTTTGGAGTTGCCTATTGCGCTGGCTACAATTGTTATTGCTTTCAGTTTGAGTTGCCTATTGCGCTGGCTTTGTACAATGCGTGTGGCGTTGCTTATTGCTTTCAGTTTGGAGTTGCCTATTGCGCTGGCGTTGTACAATGCGTGTGTCGTTGCTTATTGCTTTCAGTTTGGAGTTGGCTATTGCATTAGCTTTGTACAAAGCGTGTGTCGTTGTCTATTGTTTTGCGTTTGGAGTCGCCTATTGCGTCGGCTTTGTACAATGCGTGTGGCGTTGTCTATTGCTTCGCGTTTGGAGTTGCCTATTGCGTTAGCTTTGTACAATGCGTGTGTCGTTGCCTATTGCGTTGACTTTATACAATGCGTGTGTCGTTGCCTATTGCTTTAGCTTTGTACAAAGCGTTTCTGGTTGCCTATTGCGGTGTCCTTAGCTACACAGGCTACACACAGAATGCTATGCTACACACAGCCTTCTTCCAGCGATTTGTTAACATGGACCTGCCAGTAGACTGTTAAGGACTTGGAGTTCATCAAATAACTTGTTTTAGCTTACCAATAAGGCATACGTTAATCATATATTTTCATGTAAAAAATGTCCTGACTTTAAAATGTGTAGAGCCTACACGTTTTTTACATTATTAAGAATAACAGAGCAGCCCATCCTTTTCTTGGTGAGCTAGCCATCTTGACAGTTCTCGTTATAGCTCTGATTGAAGCTATTCCGTTAATAAGGGACCGGGTGAACAACTAATTAATAGGATCAAGTGTCTTAATTTAGGGCAGTGCGAGAACCACCAGTGTGTTAGGTTACTAGAAAAAGGGTTGTGCTGCCTTCACGTGTACATAGCCCTGCGTAGACTGGGCACCGGGAAGTTCGGGAGTTTTCCCGGTGGGCCCGTGTCACCGTTCTTGTGACTGCAGGTTTTTGTCCCCCAACCCAGGCATTATGTTCAAGAGTTAATGTATGCAATTCCATGAGGCTGCAGTGTTATGGCTTGCACAATGTGTAAGAGCAGGTAACATTTGCCATCGCAACTCAAACTTTCACAATTTAAAACTGAAGCTATAATATACAGCTTCCCTGCAATAACTAGCGTTTGTAATAAGTGTCTAGAGCTCATTGCTGAAACATGGATATAAAAACAACACAAACGCAACCTGTTCAGAGAGGTGAGCCAAAAAAAAACAAGTGTTCAACTCAGCTGAGCTCACAACTATTATTATTTATTTTTTTAAATAATGCCAAATCATGAACATATCATGAACATGACCAAATCATTAACATGGGTCCTCTTGCAGGAACCTTCAGCGGCTGCAACACATCCAAAACAGTGCTGCCAGGATCCTCATGAGTGCCAACACATTACTCCAATCATGGCTTCTGTTTACTGGCTCACTGTCTTCTACAG
>JAPMUY010004629.1:0-15000 GCA_026901105.3 Galaxias olidus
CTTATTTATGGGGAGGGGTGAGATTTGTCAAAGGGCATATTTAAGGACGTTGCTCAGCTCGTTTTGACGTTGTTACTGTCTTAATATGTTAAATGGTAAACTACAAACGTCAACTCTGCCTATGACAGTCAGCAGTATCTTTCACGAGGACCAACATTTATATGTAATTTCATATTTTAAATTTTATTGTTTATGCGCTGGGTTAGCCATAGCCAGGTGCTAACTGGTTAGCTTTGAGCATTGCCAGCGGAAACAAGCACGCTCCGGTCTCTCCCCGAGAGAAGCGAGAAACGCACACAACCACATCCTGGCTGCTCCATAAAGACTTCCTAAATGCCGTCGCCCATTAAAAACGAATGTGGAAAAAAAAGCGCTCCGGAGCAGAGCAGCAGCATCAAAGGGACACGGCGCTCTCCCAAAGCCGCGTCTCCCTCCCTGGGCGCGACCCGGCCGACGCTCCCATTAGGACCTCTGTTTATCCAGGTGTGATAGCATCTCGCTGCCTTCCTCCGTGAACAACGTCCTCCCACTCCACCACCAACCCCAAAGGTTCCCACACGCCACTCCCGTCGCCACGGAAACCCTCCACCGTGGAGGTAATGTGGGGGGATACCCCGCAAAAGCCCCCTGACGGCTCCCCAAAATCCCCCCACTTTGCTGTGGGGCCCTGTTGTAGGAGCAGGTCATGGCCGTCACAGGCCAGGCCAGGCCAGGCCAGACAAGACCAGACTACCGGCAGACTAACTGCTTCCTCAGTCGGAATCGTTATAGATCTGAGGTTAACCGTGTGAAGCGAGATCAGACTGGGAGAAGGGGACTGGGAATACTGGATTCCCTGTGTGTGTGTGTGTGTGTGTGTGTGTGTGTGTGTGTGTGTGCGCGCGCGTGTGTGTTTGTGTGAGTGTGCGTGTGTGCGCGTGTGTGTTTGTGTGAGTGTGCGTGTGTGTTTGTGTGAGTGTGTGTGTGTGTGTGTGCATGGACGGTACGAGGCTGATACATGATAGATGATGGTCTAAGTTAGTGGTCCTCAGCCGTTTTTTGGTCACTGTACCCCCAATCATATTTTTACCAGCCACAAGTACCCTCCTCATGTTCATACAATATGACATTATTGCTATAAGAGGTTTCCCCCATAGCTCTGGTTTAGAAGCACTGGTCTGAGCGACGATCATTAACTCTCTCCCTGTGAGAATCCCTGCTTGGCCTGCTGACATATTGTGTGTGTGTGTGTGTGTGTGTGTGTGTGTGTGTGTGTGTGTGTTGTGTGTGTGTGTGTGTGTGTGTGTGTGTGTGTGTGTGTGTGTGTGTGTGTGTGTGTGTGTGTGTGTGTGTGTGTGTGTGTGTGTGTGTGTGTGTGTGTGTGTGTGTGTGTGTGTGTGTGTGTGTGTGTGTGTGGTGTGTGTTGGAGCAACACACACACACACACACACACACACACAAACACACACACTCACACACACACAAACACACACACACACACACACACACGGCTATCATTAATCAATTCCTGCATGCACGACAGACAGCTTTTGTCAATATAGTCACAGATGCATTATGAAAAGTGGGTTATTAAAAATGTACCCCAATATTTTCATTTCTGATAAGCTTTTCCCAAAACAGGTTATTTGTTCAAAGGACAGATGCCGTTGGATACAGGTTGCATGCGATGCAACGTGTGCTAATTCAGAAGCTTTCCATAAACATGGTAAGTTTAAATCTAGACACAATAAAATTAAGCTCACTCTAAACGCACACACACACACCCAGACACATACACACACACACACACACACACAGACGTCACACACACAGACGACACACACACACACACACACACACACACACACACACACACACACACACACACACACACACAGACATACAGACAGACACACACACACACACACACACACACACACACACACACACACACGCAGCGAGATCTGGATGACACCCTCATGACTCATGGTCACTTTGAGTCAGACTGTAAGGTCTCCACCCATCCCCCAACCACAAAGTCAAGAGCAGAGAGATACAGTCATCTTTATTTGATTGCATTTGTCTCCTTATAAATCATTTTATCAACTCTTATTTACATTGCTTATCACACAGAAAAGCAAACCAGACGATATCTCGGCCTCACAACCTTTTAGCAAACCCGCACCTTAACCTTTTGAGGAACACCGTTGACTGAGAAACTCCTGCATGAATCAACCAATCACTCAGTTCAACGCAGAGGGAGATTCTGCCCAACATTTTGCAAAGAGCAACATCCTTGTTGGTGTGTAAAGATCAGAAAGCCTCTTTATTTAAAGCTAACATTTGCTTCCGGAGATACTGACCGCCTTCCCTTTCATTTCCAGTTAAATAATCCTGAAAACAAGTAGTTATCAGTTCATATTTCAAAGTTCAAACACATTGTGGTCAGCTCAGGTTGGGTTTGAAACGATGTGTTCTACCAGGTAACACTACCATTCCACAGGGGATTACTATGCGAGCTAGTAGCCATGACTCAGCACAAAATACTATACTTTTCATTTTATTAATGTTCAATAACCTGCAATTAAACTAGTTTTCCCAAATGCTAAGTATCTGATAAACCGGTACGTTGGGAGATCTTCTAAAAGGTGTACACTTGTAGGTAATGTCGTTACGTCTTTAATCCCAGCCCCTTTGGGTATTTATCATAATTAGAAGCGTTTTATGAGGAGCGCACGAGATATTAGCTGACTAAGCACGAACTCGCCCCGGACAAGAGTCAACAGGTTTCAAAGCCCGGGGTTTGATTATAAGGACCAGCAGACACATCCTCTCTCTCTCTCTCTCTCTCTCTCTCTCTCTCTCTCTCACGCACACACACACACACACACACACACACACACACACACACACATATATAGAGGTTTGTGATACATTTAGGCATCCTCACACACACACACACACACACACACACACACACACACACACACAACTTAGAGATTTGTGATGCATTTAGGCATCCTTACACAAACACATGCACTCAGACACTCACACACACACACACACACACACACACACACACACGCACACACACACACACACACACACGCACACACACACACACACACACACCAATAGCTTCCAGAGGCCTGTTCTGTACCTGCAGACTGTCACACACACACTGCAGCCAGCTGGTCAGACAACAGATAAGCTGTTTTAGACTCCCCCTGCTGGTGAGTGTTGAATTAGGTCAAGAGGGCACTTTGCTTTGCTTTGGAGTTGATATTGTTTTGTTCCCTCTCGGGTCAGTTCATATGGTAACATTAACCTGTTCTAAAACAGTATCTAAATGATTAGGTTTACAGAACTGTATTCATAGCTTTTGTTCCCTCTCGGGTGAGTTCATATGGTAACATTAACAATAACATGTTCTAAAAAAACTATTCATAGCATTGGTTTGACTTCTGTCTCTACAGTTTTCTGATATATTGATTTACTTGTGAACCTTTATATGGACAATGCACGTCTTTAAAAAAAACACACAAAAGAGAGAGAGAGAGAGAGAGAGAGAGAGAGAGAGAGAGAGAGAGAGAGAGAGAGAGAGAGAGCAAGCGGATCCCATGTCTTTGTGATCCAGGCCTTAGGGCTTTGATGGAGTCTCTCCAGCGAGCTAGCCCAGGATGGAGGCTCGTGCGTGGGCCACAGCACGTAGCAGCGTCCCCCTGGGTCCTCTACCCACCACCATCCCTAATGAAGAGAGGAAACCCCCTGGTCACGCTACCACTGGTTACACTGCTACTGGAGGTCAAATGACCCCCCCCCCTCCCCCCTGTAATATCCACTGGTTACTCTGCTAGCGGAGATCAAATGACCCGCCCTCCCCCTCGTAATAGCCACTGGCTACGCTGCTAGAGGTCAAATGACCCCCCCCCCCTCGTAATATCCACTGGCTACGCTGCCAGAGGTCAAATGACCCCCCCCCCCCCGCCCCCCCGTAATATCCACTGGCTATGCCGCTAGAGGTGAAATGACCCCCATCCCCCCCTCATAATATCCACAGGATATGCCGCTAGAGGTGAAATGACCCCCATCCCCCCCTCATAATATCCACTGGCTATGCCGCTAGAGGTCAAATGACCCACCCCCCCCCCCCTTCCCTTAATATCAGAGAGTTTGTAGTGAGTTTCCTCCATTTCAGCTTTTCATTCGACTTTGTTCCCCTCTTTCTGCCTGTTGGTCCGTGTCCTAAAGCTGAGGATACATCGTTAGCCTGCTGAAATGCGACCCCTTCTCTGTGCTTTGAGTTAAGAGGAAGAGGGTGCTTCTTCTAGACTATTGAGACCCGTCCCCTAGATATCCTTTGTGTTAATCTCCCATGGAACGAGACATGCCCCAGCTGTGGTGACCATTACTGCATCAGTCATAAACAGCACAGTGCGATAAGGAGACACACACACACACACACACACACACACACGCACGCACGCACGCACACACACACACACACACACACACACACACACACACACACACACACACACACACACACACACACACACACACACACACACACACACACATACAGAGACACACACACACACACACACACATACAGAGACACACACACACACACACACACACAGAGAGACACACACACACACATACAGAGACACACACACACACACACACACACACACATACAGAGTAACACACACACACACACACACACACACATACATACAGAGACACACACACTCACACACACACACCCCTTAAGACAGCAGATTGTGACGTAGATGTAAAACAGGTCAAACACAGCGATCTGCTCCATCCAAAGTTTTCAATGAGGAGGAGTGAGTCACGATGCAATTCAAATATCAGAGCTTCAGTTACTCTGAGATAAGATCGAGCAAAGACACGCATTACCATTGGGAAGCACAGTCATTATGACTGGCAGTTATTCATGCATTTAAATAACATTGATGGAGGAAAGTTCACACGTATTTAAGCCTAGTATCTCCTGGTTTGTGAAACCCTGTTTGTAAAATCAACATTTGTTGTATAATTGTGTTTTCATGGATTTACGCTTAGGGTTTGTGTATGTTCTGTCCTTAGAGATAGAGAAAGAGATAGAGAGAGGGGGGAGAGAGAGGTGGGGGGAGAGAGAGAAAAGGATAGAGTGGAGAGAGAGAGAGGGAGAGAGAGGGAGAGAGAGAGCGACAGAGAGACAGCGAGTGAGAGAGAGAGAGAGAGAGAGAGAGAGAGAGAGAGAGAGAGAGAGACAGAGAGAGAGCAATGAAAAAACAGAAGCTGAAGGGGGTTGTTATAAAAGTTGGCACGAATCCAGCTGCACCTGCCAGTGAGTACACACCGCACTGTATTACTAGACTAATGTAAAACATTCTGTTTGTTTGACTACGGTTTCCTTCAAACAGTGTATGTCAACAATATGAAAGGGTCAGTGGCATCCTTAAACGCGTGAAGTAGCCTGTTTGTATCCCCCTTGTTCTATAAATGGAATAGGTGTGACGCATTCTTTACTGCACTTCACCGTTTCACATCATGACATACATCTACGCCATTCGCCTTGACACGGAATTAAGGAGTTGGCAAAGACGGGCAACACAACAAAAAAAAAATCATAATTTTTGGAACGTTTTTCTTGGCCGGAGCTCAACTTTGTAAGGAACACACGTAGTTGGAAAGATGACTGCAAACATCCGGTTTGCCGCCTCATTCCAACAGTCTCTTAAAACAAACACTGGAGCTGATAACAGTTTAGAGTCTGGGTGCCCACGTTACCCTGCTCGAGCCTTCTTTATCACTTCTTCATGGTCCCTCTTCTGCCCTTTTTTTTTAAATTGGATGAGTAGCTATAGTTACGAAACAAATTGATTCAATTGTGCAACAAAGCGGGAAAAAGTGAAAAAGTAATCTAAAAGAAGAAAATTGTCTGAAAACCACGCTAAGAATGCTAAAACAGTTGTGTTTTCTTTGGCTTCATTTTGAACAAATTATCAAGCCAAAGGTATCACAACAAAAATAATCTACCAATGATTATACATGTATTCATGCGATACTTTGTGGACTTTACCATACGTATTATATTTTGGGTCTAGTTACTCTAGTAACTTTCTAGCATTAGTGGCTGTGTTCACCATACACTTTTAGGGCTTTTTGGCTAGTAGCTAGCAAGCATAACAAGCTATGTATCGCCACCTGTTGGCAATTTTCAGTACTATAATTTATCCTGTGTCCGTTATAAGTAAGACCAGGGCTGCCAACTCTCACGCATCGCAAGCACTTCCGAATCCGAAGGCAAAACTAAAAATAACACAGTGTTCTCAGGTCCTATATTCGAACGTTTGATTCGTATTCATTAAGGTGGAGTCACCATCCTCAACTGACACAAACCTGCTCTATCCTGCTTTAAGGCAGGTCCTCATAAGAGGTTCTAGCTCCTTCACACACAAACACACACACACACACACACCACACACACACACACACACACACACACACACACACACACCAGGTGCCAATGGGTGTCAGGTCACATCAATCAGTTGAAGTCAAGTTCCATTAAACTCAAGTTCATGGATGGGAGAATATTTTTGCTGTTTCCTTCATACCTAACAGCACACACACCTCTTTAGGTTGGACTTTGTGTTTACAGCGCTTTGTAATAAACAAATCACAACACGGATCATTATGTGCTTTGTCTATTTTCTTTGGGGGGGTGTGTGTGTGTGTGTGGGGGGGGGGGGGCTCTCCAACTGTCCAATTGTCTTGATGCGTGTTTAGTTTGACCCCTCCCCCCACATCCTGCCGCTGGTGTTCATAACTCACTTCAGGGCAATGTCTGTCACCGTTTTCCTTGCCTAAGTCATGACACGCACGCTTTCACTGCAAACCAGCATGAGCTCTCTTTAGTCGCGCTCTCTCTCTCTCTCTCGCTCTCTCTCTCTCTCTCTCTCTTTCTCTCTCTCTCTCTCTCTCTACCCTTAGAATCGGTCTGAACCTGGGTTTCTGTATGTCTATCTCACTGCGTCCTCTTGTTTGTGTGTTAATGTGTGCATGTGTGCTTGTGTGTGCTTGTGTGTGTTTGTGTGTTAGTGTGTGCTTGTTTGCTTGTTTGTGTTTGTGTGCTTTTGTGTGTTTGAATATGGGCCCTATCATGCGTGTGCCCAATCTGTGGGTCAAATCAGAACTTTACAGAGCAGAATAAAACACACACACACACACACACACACACACACACACACACACACACACACACACACACACACACACACACACACACACACTGTGGCTCTGATGTCCCATCCCCCCATGCTATTCTTTCAGTAGTGTCCCGACCAGATCAGAACATTTCATCCCATGGTCAGGGCTGATCGTGTTACACACACACACACACACTGCTGGAACTGGAGCTCCAAGGCGTGGAGGGATGTGCTTGGTTCCCCCCCCCCCCACCCCACCCCCTTACAGGGCCACTCGTCCTGGGGGTCGTAGAGACTACGGGGGCCCGCTGCGAACGACATGACTCAGATCAAAGGTAAGTAGGCGCAGGGGGATGTACGATGACAGAGGTCAAAGTTCATCACCTTGATTTGGAGACACCAGGAGAGTCAGGTCTACGTGCATAATAATGTTCAAACACCTCAATAAGACACGCATGTTATGTTAACATTATTATCAATAACCTATATCAATATTAATCAAACGCCCAAATAAGAGACACCCGTTATGTTAATATTATTACCAATAATCTACTCTAATGCAGTGTAAATTAATTAATAACAAACAAGATTTAAAATTATTATCAATATCCCACTACTATATCCTAATAATGGATACATTTGTCAATTAAAAACATGATTTATTAATAATATAATAAATAATCTACTTTTATAGTGTACTCATTAGTCGATGAGAAACATACAGTATATTTTAATAATAACGTGATCAATAACCTATTGTTGTTTTTGGCACACAATGGACACTGTAGGACGATGGACATTGATTGACATTGACATTGATTAACTTTGAGATGACAAATACAACTTAATTATATGTAATAAATATAAATTAATCCACTTGACTCGCAGCGTTCACAATGATTCCTGAGCAAGCTTGATTCAGGAGGGATGGAAATGAACAAACCTGCTGCCAGCCTGTCTACCAGCCAAACCAGTTGGACCAGTTCAACTCTCATCTTCCATAACGCTTTCCTCCCACCTTTCTGCACACTCATCACAATATCAGACTTTTGTGGTTTATTTCATTTATTTTTAGGTTTATTTATAACTACCTTTTTGTTTCTTTCTAATTGGTTTGTTCATCTATTTACTACTTATTTCTTTCTATCGCTCTCTCACTTCCGTGTCTTACTTTTCATAGTGTCATCCCCCCTTTCTTTTCCACCTTCTGTTTTCCTCGGCCGTCCCCACACCTTGTAAACTGTTCACAAGCTGAGGAAGAGCCATGTACAGTACATTTTCTGGCAGATGCTGGTTAAATGCTGGGCTAGACTGAAACAGAGTCAGGTGCATTTTCTGGCAGGTGCTGGTTAAATGCTGGGCTAGGCTGAAACAGAGTCCGGTGCCTTTTCCAGCAGGGTTTATATGGTGGGTTGAGTATTTTATTGAGCCCTTGAGTCATGGTGGATATTGGCTTCAGTTAGTCAGTACATCAGCCTCCTTTTGTATCTGTCCTACATGAAAGCCCGCCAACAAACACACACACGCACCATAATTAATTAAAACAGTTTCGGTACATTTTTCCGGTGAAGTTTACCACAACTAGAAATTACTTGAAATCTTACACACACGTATGGGCAGGTATACAAATACATTTCCACAGAAATATTCCTGCTCACACACACATGCATTGACACTCAGTGATCCATTCACACGTATTGATGGGAACCATGCACACACACACACACACACTGATGTGATCCTTGCACACACACACACACACACACACACACTGATGTGATCCTTGCACACACACACACACACACACACACACACACACACACACACACACACACACACACACACACACACACACACACACACACACACACACACACACACACACACACACACACTGATGTGATCCTTGCACACACACACACACACACACACACACACACACACACACACACACACACACACACACACTGATGTGATCCATGCACACACACACACACACACACACACACACACACACACACACATCACTGCTGTGATTCATGCACACACACACTGAAGTGATCCATACACACACACACACACACACACACACACGCACACACACCTACACACATCCGTTTCCTGAGGTAGACTTGAAAGGCAGTTTGATGTGACAGCAGGAAACGACAGGGCGAGAAATGTTTGAGTGAATCCCGCTTGTCAGAACCCACATTAGCCATTCAGACCAAGAGGGATCTGGTTTTTGTAGTTCTTTGTGTCTCTTCATCCTCAACACATTTAGGAGTCGCCGTTGGAAACATGAACAGAGGGCGTTTAAAGTCGTCCACATTGTCCCACCTTACAATAGCTATTGTGCCATCCCATAATATGCAATTTCCTCAAGTGGAGAAAGGGCCCGGATCAGAGTAAGGGACGGTGTCAAATACAAAGTCTAACACTGCATCTGTCAGAGACAGAAGAAAACACCTTGTGGTCTCTTTGGCACCACGAGCTCTGAGACAGCACACACCCACACACACCCATTCACACACACATGCACGCGTGTACACACACAGTCTTCACAAGCCAAAATTATCCAACACATGCACACACACACACATACACCCACACACACACACACACACACACACATACACACACACACGCGCGCGCGCGCGCACACTGACACACAAACAGGGCCAAAGTAAGACAAGCAGGGCTTCCACAGCGTTGAGCCGCACCAACAATAGATCCTGATAAAAGGTAGAGGGAGGACAGCCTGGGGACTCAGCACACCTCACACACACACACACACACACACACACACACACACACACACACACACACACACCTCACACACACACACACACAGGAAGACAGCAAGCCTCCCTTTGTCTGGACCACCTCAAAATGTCCGCCGCTGAAAAGGCCCGGCCAGGAGGACAGGGTGTGACACTGGAGAGGGGTAGGGGCAAACTCCACACAGAAAGGGGGGTTAGGGGGAGGGGAGGAAGGGAGGGGGTGGAGGGCAGGTTAATTAATGCTGACGGGGAGGGAGGGATAGGAGGGGGTTTGTGGAGGGCATGGACAAAGGGTTAGGGGAGGCAAACTTTTGAGGGAGGGAGGGGAGGGGGTGGAGGGAGAAATGGCATGGGGGGTTATTGTGTGGGATGGGGAGGGATGGGAGGGGGGTGGAGGGCAGTGTGTGTTTAGGGGAGGGGAGGGATGGGAGGGGGGTGGAGGGCAGGGGGGTTAGGGGAGGGGAGGGATGGGAGGGGGTGGAGGGCAGGGGGTGGAGGACAGGACACAAACAATACTCCAATAACAGTGCTTTTTATTTTTAACAGGGATTCAACTGTGTTTTGTATGAAACAACTTAATAAACCAGGTTATTAAACCAGGTAAATCCACGAGTGCTCTTTTGCAGTGGCAACATGAAAGGTCCCAGAGGCTGCAACACCACTAAGCAAGAGGCATCACACCATGAAGACCAAGGAGCTCTCCAAACAAGTCAGGGACAAAGTTGTTGAGAAGTACTAGTCAGGGTTGGGTTATAAAAAAATATCCAAATCTTTGATGATCCCCCGGAGCACCATCAAATCCATCATCTTCAAATGGAAAGAGCATGGTACCACAACAAACCTGCCAAAAGAGGGCCGCACACCAGAACTCACAGACCGGGCAAGGAGGGCATTAATCAGAGAGGCAGCACAGAGACCAAAGGTAACCCTAAAGGAGCTGCAGAGTTCCACAGCAGAGACTGGTGTATCTGCGCATGGGACCACAATAGGCCGTACACTCCATAGAGCTGGGCTTTATGGAAGAGTGGCCAGAAAAAAGCCATTACTTAGTGTTAAAAATAAGATGGCACGTTTTGAGTTTGCCAAAAGGCATGTGGGCGACTCCCCAAATGAGGAAGGTGCTCTGGTCAGATGAGACTAAAATTGAACTTTTCGGCCACCAAGGAAAACGCTATGTATGGCGCAAACCCAACACATCCCATCACCCCAAGAACACCATCCCCACAGTGAAACATGGTGGTGGCAGCATCATGCAGTGGGGATGTTTTTCAGCAGCAGGGACTGGGAAACTGATTCGAGTCGAGGGAAAGATGGATGGTGCTAAATACAGGGATATTCTTGAGCAAAACCTGTTTCAGTCTGCCTGTGATTTGAGACTGGGACGGAGGTTCACCTTCCAGCAGGAGAATGACCCGAAGCATACTGCTAAAGCGACACTCGAGTGGTTTAAGGGGAAACATTTAAATGTGTTGGAATGGCCTAGTCAAAGCCCAGATCTCAATCCAATTGAGAATCTGTGGTCAGTCTTGAAGATTGCTGTTCACAAGCGGAAACCATCCAACATGAAAGAGCTGGAGCAGTTTTGCCTTGAGGAATGGGCAAAAATCCCAGTGGCAAGATGTGGCAAGCTCATAGAGACTTATCCAAACCGACTTGCAGCTGTAATTGCCGTAAAAGGTGGCTCTACAAAGTACTGACTTTAGGGGGGTGAATAGTTATGCACGCTGAAGTTTTCTGTTATTTTGTCCTATTTTTTTTTTGCTTCACAATAAAAAAAAAAAATCACATCTTCAAAGTTGTAGGCATGTTCTGTGGATAAAATGATGCAAACCTTCAAACAATCCGTTCTAATTCCAGGTTGTGAGGCAACAAAACATGAAAAATGTCAAGGGGGGTGAATACTTTTGCAAGGCACTGTACATACAGTTTATCAAACAATACAGATAACAGTTGTAACATATACAGCCTATATGTAGGCTACAAGCTAAGACTTGCTAAGTGCATAGAAAACCACTAATATGATTCGAAGGCCATCAAAAATCAGCCTATATGCCTATACGTGCTGCTTCGCAGTAGTATAAACAAGGCTTCAGGCATGTGTGTGCGTCTGTGTTAGACGTGTGTGTGTGTGTGTGTGTGTGTGTGTGTGTGTGTGTGTGTGTGTGTGTGTGTGTGTGTGTGTGTGTGTGTGTGTGTGTGTGTGTGTGTGTGCGTGTTTGCACAGGTGAGTAGTGTGGACGCTGGCAGGTGAATGAGGCCTGGGGGGATATGCTCGCCTCCATTCAGCTGCACAACAAGAGGACACTTCTCTCCTCCCTCCCTCTCTCTCCTCCCTCCCCTCTCTCTCCCTCTCTCCTCCCTCCCTCTCTCCTCCCTCCCTCTCTCCCCCTCCCTCCCTCTCTCTCTCCCTCCTTCCCTCTCTCCCCCTCCCTCTCTCTCTCCTCCCTCCCTCTCTCTCTCCTCCCTCCCTCTCTCCTCCCTCCCTCTCTCTCTCTCCATCCTCGTCTGTCCCCCTCACCATCTCTCACCTCTATTCAACAGATCAACAGGAGGACATCTCTCTCCCCCTCCCTATCTCTCCCTCCCTATCTCTCCCTCCTCTCTCCCTCTCTCCCCCTCCCTCCCCGTCTCTCTCTCCTCCTCCCTCCTCGTGTCTCCCCCTCCCTATCTCTCTTTCCTCCCTCCCTCTCTCTCCCCCCTCCCTCCCCTCCCTCCCCGTCTCTCTCTCCTCCTCCCCTCTTGTCTCTCCCCTCGCTATCTCTCTCTCCTCTCTCCCCCTCTCCCTGTCTCCTCTCTCCTCCCTTCTTCTCGTCTCTCCCCCTCGCTATCTCTCTCTCTCCCTCCCTCTCTCCTCCCCCCTCCCACCCTCCCTCCCTCTCTCCCCGTCTCTCCCTCTCTATCCCTCTCTCTCCCCCTCCCTCCCTTCTCCTCCTCTCTTTCCCTCTCCCCTCCTGCCTCCCCGTCTCTCCCCTTTCTATCCCTCTCTCCCTCCCTTCTCCTCCTTGTCTCTCTCTTCTCCTCCTTATCTCTGTTTGTTCATATAATTATTATGTTTCTTGTTTTTGTCGCACTCTAGTGGTGAGTATATGAAGTGCATCCTGTTGACTTTGTTATCACACCTTTCTTGTCAGGTCAAGAGAAATAAACCGACTAAGAATATGAAATGAAACAAATGTAAAAATCAGTGTTTGTTGAAGAAGAGGTATGGTCTTTATGGGACATTTGAAAGTGTTTGAATGTGGAATGAAACGACTGGAAAACCATTCCAAAGTCCATCGTAGCTTTGGTAAAAGAAGACGGACCAGTTTAACCCTTCATCGTGTTTCAGCCCCGCACTCTTCTAAATGGCCCCTTGTTTTGCTGACCTCTAGCAACGCCCCGTGTGACACAACAGCTTTCCTAACCTAATCTTTTGATACTCCCTCTGTCGCCGTTGGTAACAGGATCTATAAGTACACAAGTTCGATTCGTTTACATTGCTTCCTTGTGTTCATCACACTGTGTGTTTAAAATGTCCGTCTAAAGACGACTCAAACCACCCATTGTGTTCCTGTTTGAGGAAGTGTTAGCGTGCTGCGTCACCAAACTTACAGCAAATCTCCTAGACAATGGCTGCATTTGGAGAGTCTTCCCCTTAAACTAACTGAAGGTTTTGACTCTCAGGGGATTACGGGACAGACGGAGGAGATCACTTCGAGTGGGATGAAGTCAAAATAACCAAAGATCTGTTGTGGAGTTCTCTCTAAGTATCTGCAAGCAGGGCCTACTGCAGTTATCTGATTCTCATTTCAATCAGACAGCAAAAAAAACAAAGATCTGTTGTGGAGTTCTCTCTAAGTATCTGCAAGTAGGGCCTACTGCAGTTATCTGATTCTCATTTCAATCAGACAGCAAAAAAAACAAAGATCTGTTGTGGAGTTCTCTCTAAGTATCTGCAAGTAGGGCCTACTGCAGTTATCTGATTCTCATTTCAATCAGACAGCAAAAAAACAGAACTGCACTGCAAATGAGTGCATCAATACAGTCACCTTTTTCACCATCACATAGAATAATTAAATACCATTAACATCTGAAATATATATTTCCTGTACATGTAGTTACGTGGGTTCCCTTGTGGCAGATATCAAACAGAGGGAGGCAGGGCGACTAACAAACGCCAGGCACTCCTTAGTTTACCGTCGGCTCCAGAAACAAGAGCATTTCAAATGAACAAACAACCCTGACATTTCCCCAAAGACAAAAGAAACGGCTGTTGTCTTAATGCCACTGTAGTTTACCGTTGTGTTTAACTGTAAGCCTTTTGGAAACATCAATATTGACGTCCAGGTGACAGGGGAGCGAGGACTTCTTCTGTGGTTCCCATGGCCTGAGATGTGTGCAGAGGTGCAGGGGGATTGGAACCAGTCTGGGTAGGGTTTCAAACCCTAACCTCGTCAGGGAGCACTGCTCAGCAGACACGCACAAACACAGAGTTACAGAGTGGAGATTTTGGAGGCGTTGGTGCATAAGTGTCTCCTTTCAATGTCAAATATAAAATATTGGTTATGCTTAATACTGTTGTTTAGGGTTAGCAAAATAATGTTTGCATTTGTTTGTGTGTGAGTATTACAATTACACACAATTACACACACACACACGCTCACACTCACACAGACCGACACACAATTACACACACACACACACACACACACACACACACACAGCACTAGTGTTCTCCCCTGGGGATCTTGCTGGGACGACAGGATGAAAGAAGGAATATTGAAAGAGAGGAAGAGATGAAAAATATCTTCCACTATTTCTTCCCTCTGACTTTTTCTTCCTCCATTTCTCTCTCTTCCTCCTTACCTCTGGGGTGGAACGGAGGTATGGAGGAATAGAGAGATGGAGGGGTGGAGGGATGAAAAGATTGAGGGATGGATGGAGAGATAAAGAGAGGACGAGGTAAGAGGGGGTGCTATCTGTGTGACAAGGGGGTGACAGTGTAACAGTGTGTGTGTGTGTGTGTGTGTGTGTGTGTG
>JAPMUY010004629.1:20000-22500 GCA_026901105.3 Galaxias olidus
AGTCTGGTAATTTATAGAGCAAAGGAGCTGTAGGGACCGTTAACCACCACTAGAGGGCAGTACAGACTGCAGGTTGTTACAAAGACATACAATTCACTCCAATAATGTAATGTTGTATTTCACCTATTGCTTAACCTAAAACAAAACAGACAACACAGGAAGAATGTAATTGATTTTAGCTTATGTTTAAATATATTTGACTTAAAGTTGAATAACCAGCAGAAAATTTTAAAAGCCAAAAAAACCAATGTCAGATATCAAACTTAGAAACTTGATAGCACTTAATAGCCTGTTCAACTGATCCTGCCTCAACATAACAAGCTAACGGCTAGCCAGCTAGACATAACCCACTCACAGGTGGAGAGGAGGCACGCCAGTTAGCCGACCTTAGTCATACAATCTGTCCAAAATGGCTGCTTCCTGACAACATGGCGTCCAACATTCAACACAAAGAAACAGATCTATGCTCCTCTGTAAGAGGTCCTACCTTTTAAGACGGTCAAAGGGCTGACACTTCGTGAGGTCCGTGGTTAAACACACGTTCTTTTTGTGTGGTCCTTGGTACATGTATGTTCTTTTGTTTGGTCCTAGGTTACATTGAGGACAGTTAGGCTTTGCTTGGTCCTAGCACTCCTAGGTTACATATATGTTCTTTTTCTTTGATCGTTGGTTACATGTTCTTTTGCTTGGTCCTTGGTTATACTGTATGTTTGTCCAGGCCTGACTGTTATAGCATTCAGTAAGGATATCGACCAATGTTGTAAATGTATGGAGGGCCAAGTAGGACAAAAAAAGTGCAGTTTCAAAAACAAAAAGACTTGTACCAAGATTATAAAACTAATTATCTTTGACAGTCCAATGTGAAATGTTCCATCTGTGTGGGAGATGGGCGGTGTTTAAAACATGTGGACTGTCAGAAGTTTATTCCCTTAAAGAGAACTGACACTTCTGCCTTTATGGAGACTGAGAATCTGAAATCCTTCGACCGCTAGCATGTAGAATCCGTGATCAGTTCAGTTTCCCACTACTTTGCCTGGTCACATGAGAACCAAAAAGACCAAATCAATCCAGTAACTAACGTAAAAAAAACCCGGCAAGGACGCCATCTTTACTGTAAGAAACCCAGTAAGGACGCCATCTTTACTGTAAGAAACCCAGTAAGGACGCCATCTTTACTGTAAGAAACCCAGTAAGGACGCCATCTTTACTGTAAGAAACCCAGTAAGGACGCCATCTTTACTGTAAGAAACCCAGTAAGGACGCCATCTTTCCTGTAAGAAACCCAGTAAGGACGCCATCTTTACTGTAAGAAACCCGGCAAGGACGCCATCTTTCCTGTAAGAAACCCAGTAAGGACGCCATCTTTACTGTAAGAAACCCGGCAAGGACGCCATCTTTCCTGTAAGAAACCCAGTAAGGACGCCATCTTTACTGTAATAACTGGAGCCGATTGGCGTTCACGTGTCACCTTAGAGAAGTTTTATTGGTCGTCGTTTTACATCAATACAGACAACACAGGATACATAGTTTTACAAATACAATGCACACCACCATCTTGTTTTCCAGGAGAGGAGTAATGGGGGGGGGGGGGGGGTGGGCACTATAGACACTGAGAGAGACGGTTGCCAGTTTGGCTTAGACCAAACCCCCCCTTCACCCTACCTCTCCACCACCTCCATCATAGCTGGGAACAACTTGCCCTTACGGTTGCCATGTTGGAGATTCTTTTTGCAGTATGACAAAAAATGAAATAAAACAAACATTTCCTTCAGTAGCATTTTTATGAAAATGACTTAAGAGGTGGGGGGGAGAAACCCAAATGAACAGCATGTATCTAGATATGACTCTGAAGGCAAACAGGGCAAAGCACAAATGTTATGATCGCCGCACATTGTGATCTCACAAAATGGCCGCTTGGTCGGTCCGGCATTGCGTTTCCATGACGACTCAAAGCAGTCACTGTTCCCTTTGTAAAGCAGGAGCAGTACGTTCTGTTTTTTTATTTATTTTTTTATATCCATTTCCAAACAATTACAAAACAAAGTCACTCTTATATAAGTCAGCCATACAGCTTCCAGTATCCTGTATTTGAATGAAAAATGTACACCGTCTAATCCTTAAACTAGTTTTGAGTAGTTTATTATTATTATTATTTAAATTTTTATTCCTGTACAATGAAATACAACCTCAAGACATCAACATCTTTTTTTTAAAAAATACATAAGGCTTCCTTGTTTTTTTCTCAAGCCATTTTTTTCAAACATCATTCCCCAAACCCTTGCCCCCCAAAAACTCAAACTAAAAACAAGACTTTCATAATATATACTTCTGTGCATGTGTTGTAGGCATGTGTGTCAGTGTTTGTGTGTCATAGGCGTGTGTGTGTGTGTGACGTGTGTGTGTGTGTGTGTGATGTGTGTCTTTTACAAACAGCACAGTAAACTGACACATACTATAATACATGTGCTTGAACTGCAACTTGGGAAATTTTGGTTGACTT
>JAPMUY010004629.1:27500-32835 GCA_026901105.3 Galaxias olidus
AATAACCCAAACACGCTCTGGAATTGATCTCCGGATCGACAGATCAGACCATCAGTGAGCCAGGTGCTGCTGGGTCTAGATCCTAGATCCTAGATCTAGACATAGCAGAAGGGACACGGAGCCCCGAAGCTAGCCGGCGTGTTGTCAATGGTAACGAGGCTGACCCAATGACTGGGGATGAGGGGGAGAGACATGCAGGAAGGCAACACCACCACCACAGCCTGCGCACACACACACACACACACACACACACACACACACACACACACACACACACACACACACACAATGCAGTGGTCATGAGTCTGGGTCAACATCCCAGTTCATGACACAGACACATACACACACACACACACACACACACACACAGACAATGAGTGTCACAGTCACAGTTGAGTGCAAGTGTGTATTGAAAACCATGTCAGTCTGTTCGCCTGTGTGTGTGTGCTCACCATGCAGATGACACTTGTTGCGGTGTGTGTGTAATACGTGTGTGTGTGTGTGTGTGTGTTTGTGTCTAGAATGATTTTGTGAGTGTGTGTGTGTGTATGCAGTATAATTGTGTGTGGGTGTGTGTGTGCTCAACATGCAGATCAGACACTTGTAGCTGTGCTTGTGTGTGTGTGTGCGTGTGTAGTGTGTGTGTGTGTGTGTGTGTGTGTGTGTGTGTGTGTGTGTGCTCACCATGCAGATCAGACACTTGTAGCGGTGTTTGTGTGTGTGTGTGTGTGTGTGTGTGTGTGTGTGTGTGTGTGTGTGTGTGTGTGTGTGTGTGTGTGTGTGTGTGTGTGTGTGTGTGTGTGTGTGTGTGTGTGTGTGTGTTCACCATTGTGTGTGTGTGTGTGTGTGTGTGTGTGTGTGTGTGTGTGTGTGTGTGTGTGTGTGTGTGCTCACCATGCAGATCAGACACTTGTAGCGGTCTCCCCTCAGGATCTGTTTCTCCAGCTCTCTGATCCGAGCCTTCAGGGCCTCCACTGTGGTCGCTGTCGAGTCCTCCGTGATCCTGCAGGGGTCACAGGTCAAAGGTCAGCCGGACACACACAAAGGCAGAGAACACACAGCCTGTATCTCAGACACACACACTGGAGTTGGCGGACAAAAGGTGGAAGATTCTTTTCGAACATAAACGACGGACTAGAACCGTTGGCTCCTCTGCATCGCTCCTCTCCCTCCATCCCTCCATCCCTCCATCCCTCCCTCCCTCCCTCCCTCCTAAGGACCCGGGTGATGAATGCGTAGCCCCTAGCAGATATGTACATTTAACTCTGTCCACAGCAAATGAAGAGGCCATAACTCAATCAATACGCCACCCCCCAAGCCTGCCCGGTCGCCGTTGACGACAGGAGCGATGGAACGGGACGTGTTTATGGTGATCCAGTCATTTTCCAGCCGGATGGCGGCCTGATCTACGGCATCGATCCACCCCCCCCCACACCCCCCCCCCACCCCCACGCACAGAGGAGCACAACACTCAGAGGACGCTTAGCTTCTTAACGACTTCCCTGACTGACTGGCTGGTTGGCTGGCTGGCTGGCTTACTGAGTGGCTGGCTGACTACCTGGCTGGCTGGCTGGCTGACTACCTGGCTGGCTTACTGACTGACTGACTAGCTGGCTGGCTTACTGACTGACTGGCTGGCTTACTGACTGGATGGCTGGCTTACTGCTTACTGACTGACTGACTGGCTTACTGACTGACTGTCTTACTGACTGACTGGCTTACTGACTGACTGACTGGCTTACTGACTGGATGGCTGGCTTTATGACTGGATGGCTGGCTTACTGACTCTTTTACTGACTGGCTTACTGACTGGCTGGCTTACTGACTGCCTGGCTGGCTGACTTTTACGGACTGGCTGACTAAAAGGCAGTAAAGCGAGCAAAAGAGTCAGAGAGGAACAACCTACCTACTCTTCCTCACCTCCTACCATCTTCCTCTTCCGTCTACTCTTTCTCCTCACCTCCTACTCTTCCTCCCACCACTTCCTCTTCATCCTCCCCTAATACTCTTCCTGACACAGCTTGTTCCTCTTCAACTCATCCTATTCCTCATCTTCTTCCTCCTACTCCTCCTCACCACCTCTTTCCCCTCCAGCGGTTCAAAAACGGCCTCTTGTTAGCGCTGCAGCTTGTTACATGGTGTTAAGCCTTGATTAGCCTGCACGCTAACAAAGCAGCAGCTTGTTACATGGTGTTTAGCCTTGATTAGCCTGTATGCTAACAAAGCAGCACCTTGTTACATGGTGTTTACTCTTGATTAGCCTGCACGCTAACAAAGCAGCAGCTTGTTACATGGTGTTTAGCCTTGATTAGCCTGTATGCTAACAAAGCAGCACCTTGTTACATGGTGCCTTGATTAGCCTGCACGCTAAACAAAGCAGCAACATGGTGTTAAGCCTTGATTAGCCTGCACGCTAACAAAGCTGCAGCTTGTTACATGGTGTTTAGCCTTGATTAGCCTGTATGCTAACAAAGCAGCAGCTTGTTACATGGTGTTTATCCTTGATTAGCCTGTATGCTAACAAAGCAGCACCTTGTTACATGGTGTTTACTCTTGATTAGCCTGCACGCTAACAAAGCAGCAGCTTGTTACATGGTGTTTACTCTTGATTAGCCTGTATGCTAACAAAGTAGCACCTTGTTACATGGTGTTTACTCTTGATTAGCCTGTATGCTAACAAAGCAGCAGCTTGTTACATGGTGTTTAGCCTTGATTAGCCTGCACGCTAACAAAGCAGCGGCGCGTTTCTAACGGCAACGTTAAACCGGCTCGCTGCTCGCTTGCTCACCGAGGCACCACCGGACCGGTACCCCCAATGATCCAGTTCAACAGAACAAGAGAGCAAATACATTTGTGTTCCTCCCTCTCTTCCTCTCTCCCTCTTCTTCTCTTACTTTTTGCCTGTTTCACTCCCTATTTCTGTCTCATTCTCTCTACCTCCCTGCCCATGTCTCTCTCTCATTCTCTCTCTCTTCTGGCCTGTGTCTCTACCTCCCTGCCCATGTCTCTCTCTCTCTCTCTGTCTCTCTCTCTCTCTTCTAGCCTGTGTCTCTACCTCCCTGCCCATGTCTCTCTCTCATTCTCTTTCTCTTCTGGCCTGTGTCTCTACCTCCCTGCCTATGTCTGCCCTCTCTCTCTATTCCTCTGTCTCATTTTCTCTCTCTGACCTCTCTCTCTCTCTCTCTCTCTCTCTCATCTCTTAGACCTTAGGCTGTTGAATATTGATAAAGCTGCGTAGATTTAGAGAAAGCACGTTCTCAGAGTAATTGAATTCCCCTGTGCTGTAAAAAGATGTTTTACGACTGAAAGTCAGAGTCTGTAGGAGCGAGGGTGGAACGAGAGAGAGAGAGAGAGAGAGAGAGAGAGAGAGAGAGAGGATGATGAATCAGTGACCCAAAGACAGGAAGGAGGGCAACCCGGCGGCTGTGATTTCTCCGGAGTCTGGGGAGGTATCTTTTCAAAGTGCAGCCCTCACACACCGGCAGACACTAACTTACCCCAGCGGGGATAACGCAACAAAATCGAAGGGGTTTATTTGTTAACTGCCGGGCGTGTGAAAGCTCAGCCGCAACACTTCGGGTGACGTGTCCCGCTAACGGACTCCTCCCCAATCCTCCGCGGCCTCCTCCGGAATAACGCCGCCACATTCCCAACCGCCCGCCGTCGCCGCGGTGATGGATGGTCGTGCAGACGATGCATGCTCCCCGGGAGGAGTTGTAACCCGGCTGTGAATCAGAGCCCGGAGTGCGGAGCGGAGCGACGCGGGGATTCGCGCGGTCGGCCTCGCAGTGTACGCTTGGGGAAATACTGGTGACCGCGGCAACGGCCCGTGTGACACCGTGGGGGCTTACAGGGGGGGGGGGGGGCACTTACAACTACGTGGAATATGTTGATCATCACAAATCTTCAACGTTTTAGGACATTTTCAATAGAAAAGAAAAGAGAAAGTAAGTTAAAAGCAGGCTGAGAGGAAAAGAGAAAGTAAGTTAAAAGAAGGCTGAGAGGAAAAGAGAAAGTAAGTAAAAAGCAGGCTGAGAGGAAAAGAGAATGAAAATACTACGAGGAACAGAGGAAGAGACAGAAGAGAAAGAGGGAAGAAAGAAATGAAGACAGACAAAAGAAGGAGAGAAATAGCTTTTGCTCCTCTCCATTTAGTCGACCCAGGCCCCTGTGCGCGTGTGTGTGTGTGTGTGTGTGTGTGTGTGTGTGTGTGTGAGTGTGTGTGTGTGTGTGCGCGTGTGTGTGTGTGTGTGTGAGCCTGTGTGTGTCTGTGTCTGTGTGTGTCTGTGTATAAATCTGTGTGTCTGTGTGTGTGTGTGTGTGTGTGTGTGTGTGTGTCTGTGTCCATGTGTGTCTGTGTATAAATCTGTGTGTGTGTCTGTGTGTGTGTATGTGTGTGTGTGTGTGTGTGCGTGTGTGCACGCATCTCCATCAGCCCACACACACACACACACACACACACACAGACACAGACACACACACACACACACACACACACACACATACACACACACACACACACACACACACACACACACACACACACACTCACTTTCTCCGTCTGTCACTCGAATGGTCATGTGCGGAAAATAATATTGGCAAAGTAATGAGCAACAATAGCAGAAATATTATGAATAATATTCCTATTAGTCCATAATGGAAAATCCATCATCATTATGAGAGAAATCACAGCACTGGATACCTAAGCTTCTGTGGAATCCAGTCTACAGCCAAAGCACCAGGAACACAGTGTGTGCACACACACACACACACACACACACACACACACACACACACTCCAAAGCACGCCTTGAGATAAAACATTTAAGTGCCAATTGATTTCTCTAGTCTCAACCATGTGTGTGAGAGTGTGTGTTCAGGGTGAGTGTGAGTGGTCTCAATGTGTGTGTAACGTGTGTGTGTGTTTGTGTGTGTGTGTGTGTGTGAACTCGTACATCTCTACTAGGGCCTGAATGAGATTGAGACAGAAAGAGAGGAGGAGGGCGACGGATATACGGAGCGAGGGATAGGGGAGAGAGAGAGGAGGGTGAAAGTCATCACTTTTAAATTGAGGACAGATTTAATTATTTTGCGGAGCTACAAGGTTATCTCAGCCTTCATCTTAGGCCCAGCATTGGCAGCAATCACATTGGCGACATTGGATAGCTCATTTATCTTGCTGCTGGGGAATAAAGGAGTTCCGTGTGTGTGTGTGTGTGTGTGTGTGGGCTCATTTATCTTGTGGAGAACGAGCGGGGGCTGAAAGGCGACCCCGCTAGCCACCAGATCATTACCCATCTGAGCTCAGAGATTTCACTAACACGGCCCGAGCGCG
>JAPMUY010004633.1:0-33405 GCA_026901105.3 Galaxias olidus
ATGATGAAATTATGTAAGTGTGTGCTATTGCCCATAAGCCAAGTACGGTCTGTCAGCCAGGCTATATTATGCTACAGACATTCAAGAAAGTGAAACAGACTGAGAGCCATTGGAAGCACATCCGGGTATTCCTGGACTTCCTAGCCTAGCATTCCCTTTAGTAAAGAGGAAATGGCGAAGGAGAGAAAGAGCTAGTGAAAAACATGACACGAAAATTATAGTCAGTCAAACTTCCCCCCGATACATATCTAGCATGAGATCCAAAGTTAAACTTGTCACAGTGAGTGCCTGTATAAAATAAATGTGGAGAGTTAATATATAGTCAGCCGATAAAACCTTGAAAGATAAAAGTTACCAAAGCACAATGTGGCAATCTGTGGTGTCTGAGAGCCAAGGGGATTCAGTGATAGCTGCATTATCTCTCCAGCACCTTAAATGTGTGGCCTCCACATCCACTCACAAACCACCAGGTATCTGGACCCAATAAAAGTGACATTGACATACCCACAAGCAGAGTACCTGGAACAAGGCGCAAGTAATGAAACATCCTCCTGTGTTGCTGCAGAGAGAGATTTCATGTGCACGGACAAAGTACAGTAAAAGATGATGAAAATAGGAGGATCTGGAAAATAGAAAGGATTTAAATGACCTAATGTTATTCTGTTATTCCAAGTGAAGCTTATGTGTAAGGAAGCCAGTATTCAAGCTGAGATCAAAGCAGAGGGTGGAACAATATAGAAGACTACTTTATGCTATTGTTGTACGGAATCCATTTTGGCTCTGATTAGGTACCTTTGCGTAGATTTCACAGCCAAAAAGCCTCTGGTGTTGATAATTAACATTCTTGAGGCGTGGTGGATTCTTAGCCAGCTGCAATGAAAAGTCCCTGTGATAATTGTTTTGATATATTTGTAGTCATATCATCTTTTGCTTTTGTTGTCTGTTATTATTTTTCAAAGGACCTACAGGAGAGATGTCGAATATTAAAATCTGTCATGTTTAATGTTATGCTTGCATTTACATTTTTTAACATCTATTTGAAGTCAAACTTACACTTTAACCAAGAAAATCATGTATTGGATAAAGTATAGAGTAGGCCTATATTTAGTCTTTAAGTCAAAATTAAAACAACATGTTGTTAATATCTTAGCTAAGCATAACTCCAGTTTTTCTAAATGCAATGTATGATTACATTTGGAAAATATATAGAGATATCACACAGAAGCTCTGGTCTACGTATCATGGTAATACTCTGGAGGGGGAAGCCTTTTTAGCTGGCTTGTGTGGTTCCCACTCCTCATGCAATGTGCACTTTCTAATAAAAACCTTTAGTAGGGAGATTTCAGCAGCTTTGTATTAAATCTGTATGTCTGCCTCATTAAGACTGCCTTCTGTGTCAAAGGATTTAGTGGAACTATAAATAGTGGTTTTATCCATGTGCAGAATGCTTTATTTACAATTTCATGAACACAAAGGGCCTTTTGGAGTTGACTTGTTTTGAATGAAGCGTATTATAAACTCAATTGGATATCGTACCATACAAAAGAGGGAGCAATTTTATCCATAAGATCTTGTAAGTACCTGAGTGTGATTTTGGTCCACCTGCTAGAATCCGATCTAATTACCTCGTGCAATGCCATGGATTTGCCGTACCATGTTTTATTCATGATTCCAGCAATATCATGTTGACCCCTCACAAGGACATTTGGACGGAGATTCATCTTAAACATAACTGCCCAGTTGAAAGCACCAAATTGCTGTATGCAAAATACATTCACCTTTCAGAATGTTGAATAACGTGCCATTTCATTATGCGACATCAACTTTAAAATGACATGGACATACAAAAGTATGAAGATCTGTCTAAAATGGAGTAAGACACAAGATTGATAGCCTAATCAACTGTTTCCCACTGACCTTCATTTATTTGAAGTGTAATCATTGCTCAAACCACTGAATAGGGTGTTCACCCTACACACAACTTGATGTGGCGCCTTGATTGATTTCAACCACCCACCACATTGTTGTTATGCATCTGTGCTGATTGGGAACCGTTGTTGTTGATGTTGTGGCTGTGGTTGTTTTTGTTGTTTCCAGGAGACTTGACGGGGTGGTGTTTGACTGTGGCTGTGACATCCGCTGGATTCAGCTGTGGCAGCAGAGAGGGGAGGCTGGCCTGCACACACAGCAGCTCTTCTGCAGAAACGGAGCCTCGAAGATCAGGCTCCACAACATGTATATTGACAACTGTGGTAAGGAAACATTGGATCAATCCACTGTTTGCTTTCCCAGAGCTTTGAGCTTTGACTTTACAACAATCATTATGAGAGGGTCTGTGTGATTAAACCATTGCATACTCTAATTTTATTGAACATATCTTGGTGATTAAGGATTGTGATGCAGCTCTCTTTTTTGTGTGTCCCTGTTTTTTTCTGTGTGTCCCTGTTTGGATGCATCATTGTTTGTGTTTGTGTGCGTGTGTGTTTTATGTGTGTGTGTGTGTGTGTGTGTGTGTGTGTGTGTGTGTGTGTGTGTGTGTGTGTGTGTGTGTGTGTGTGTGTGTGTGTCTCCCCCAGACCTCCCAGAGATCAGTGTGAGTCACAGCAACCTGACAGTGATGGAGGGAGAAAAAGTGACAGTCAGCTGTAACGGGTCAGGAGCACCCCTTCCTGAGGTGGACTGGACTGTTGGTGGCCTCCACTCCATAAACACCCACTTGGTAGGTCAAGTAAAAACACACACCTACACACAGGCAAACACAGTACCTATATTGTGAGACAGACTAGCAGACAAATGCAGAGAATAAACAAATGTTGTCTTTTAATGTCAGTCAATGTCCAATAAATACGGATTTCTTTTACCATATTGTTGTGTATATCTGTCTAAGACAGATTTTAATACAAATTAATTCCGGTTCTTGCAGTCTAATGTATACTGGCCTAACATCCACTCTATTAACCTGACCTTGGTTAACGTGAGTCGGGCCGACAACGGCTTCATGTTGACCTGCATCGCTGAGAACGTGGTGGGAATGACCAACTCCTCCATTCAGCTTAATATCCAGTGTAAGTTCCACATGGCATTTACCTAAGTTATTTCAGATGAAATAGCACTGAGATTATCATGCCATCAGCTGCAGAGGCTTGCTCCAAATCTGATTTATTCACCTAGCCCACTGTTCTCTGCTAAACACATTGTTTTACTCAAACAGCAAACAGACTGTTGGTTCTGGAACACACATTTATTTTTTAGCAAAACAAAAAAATCTTGGTATTACATAAATTGTAGATACACTTTAGAATACCTCAAACTTGGGCATTGTTAATTAAGCCTAATACACATTAAAGGGCATGGGATATGTTAGAAGTATGGCACTAGCTTATTCATGAAAACACCATGTTTTCTTTAGCTAGTTTAAGATCGTGCTTAGATGGCCTGCATATAATAAAAATGTGGTTGTCTAATGACACAGAAAAGCACAGAGAATAATGTACAAACCTACTGTATGGTTTTAACATAAGAAAAATGCGTCAATTATCAAGCAGTTCAGCTAAATTATACAGGTACGTTTAGAATGCAATGAGGTGTTGCATGGCTCGAAGTGAAGTAAACTTGATGTAGTCAATTAACAGGAATACACCCTCAAGCCTGTGTGAAAGCCCGCACTCATGATATGTGCAGACAGAGGAATGCATGTGTGTGTGTGTTTGCGTGTGTTTTTTTGCATGTGTGTGTGTGTGTTTGCATGTGTGTGTGCGTTTGTATATTGGGGTGAAACACCATGAAAAGCAGGAATTTGATCACAAGCAAAAGACTTGTCCCTCCAATCATGACTTATGCTCCCCAGTTCTTAAATAGGAATCTGTCATAGCAAAACACTCGGTTTGGACATAATGTATTCAAGGCCATAGACGTCTGACTTGTTTTTGCACTGGATTTACCAGTACAGGGAGTAAATAATTTCTAAGGTTTCTAATTTATTGAGGAACCAGAAGGGGATTCCTCACGCTGGTGAAAAAAAGAGAAAACTCTAAAGGACCATGAGCCATGGGCCAAGGGCCTTTCAATAGACATCTACTCCAGAGGGTTTGCATCCAGACGTTTTTGTTTGTCCCCTCTGCTGGTGCCACAAATTAACTAATTAATTTGTCAGCACATGCTCATGGTAATTATTACATCTCTTCCTTTGCACTGCCTATTGTGTCGGAAAATGTCATGAAATAGGTTTAACTACTTTGATTAAACAGTGACTGACAGCTAAATTACTAGCTGCTGTGTGACAGTCACTTCATTCCAAGTTTGGTTCCGTCTTTAGCAAGTCTGTAATTACCCACCATTCAACCTTTGCAAAACTATTGTTCCATGCCTTCAATAGATCACTTCACTAGTGGATCTCAATTGTTGCACAGAGATGCGTTGCTCTTTCCATATTGCATTTTGTTTGGTGGGTTGTATTATTAAAGGCTAGTAATTTTTTATGGAGGCATGCTTGGCATAGGTTGATTTGATATTTCTATTTGCTGCTTGTAATATAAATTAAGTCACGATGTATAATTTAATAAAATGTATTCAGTACAAACTGCATTCAATTGCGGAGTGTGAAAACATTCTGTTGGAACCTGTTGCCACCAGCCAAACACACTTGTATGGCACACTGCCCCCAATCAAAGGCATGCAGTTATCAAAGCTTGTCATCTACTGTATGTGCAGGGCAATGGACTGACAACACAAGGACACATGTTGTTGTTGTCCAACAGGGAGCTTTACAATGGCTTACTGTATCCTTGGAGACAGAAATGACATGGTGACAGGTACACATTGTTGAGAAAATGGGTCTTTGTCGGCGTGTCATCAGCCGGAGACTTGTTTTCTTTCGCTGCCGTGATTTATTTCTCCATCTCTTGATTGATTTTGTCTTTCAAACCTCCCTCATAGTTTTTCTCATTTCAACTAACATACACTGATTCCACCCTTTACGGATCATTATCATGTTACTCGTCGATACACATTTATACACGTGCATGCAAACACAGACACATGCAACACACACAAATGCACACATACACAGGTTTTTTTTACCACATCCATTGTTTGTATGTCCTCGTCCTCGTTTGGTCTCTGCTTGTCTCTGTCTCTCCGAGGGACTGCATTGCAGAGGGGATTTGCCTGGGGCAGTTGCAGGACTTCCTGAATGACAGGCGTGGTGGAGCTGTGGCGGCGGGCAGGGAAGGGTGCTGCCGCATGCTGATGTGACGTACATACACACACACACACACACACACATAAACACACACCTCACAAACACACATACATACAGATACACAGAGACAGACTTAGCACGCACACAGACACACACACACACACACACACACACACCACACATCATCAAACGGCTGAGCCCTATATCTGTAGGGCAGATTTATCATCAGAACTCCTTTACTCATCTTAACACGTGTGAACAAAAGAGGAACAGTGGCTTGAGGAAATTTGGAGACTTTATTATATTCCATCTTTGAGGAAAGCAAACAAAAACCACCATGCCGCGTTTCAGCATATTCCTTTTTAGGGGTAGGAAGATTTTCAGGAACATTGTCTGATAAAGACACAGGGTAATATCGGCAGAGATCCTCCCAACTCTCTTTTAATGATGTCTGGAAGGGGAAGTTGTCATCAAGCTAAATTGTAGATGAATAGTGTATTAGATCAGATTAGATTAGTATTATTGTAAATCTCGGAGAACGAAAAGCTTTCCTCTCTTTCAGTTCATAGTCCAACCTCTCATTCTCTTCCCAATTCCAGTTCCTCCAGTCATCCTGAAACTGGAGGAGCCGGAGAGACGCCATGACACCTGCATTGAGTTCACGGTGCGGGGCTACCCCCACCCAACGCTGCGCTGGTCCCACAAGCACAAGGAGATTCTCCCAAACGAGTACATTTGGACTGAGATGGAATTCTACCAGGATTATCTGGAGGGATGTTTGATGTTCAAAAACCCCACGCACTACGACAACGGCAACTACACGCTGGAGGCTAGCAATGCCCTGGGAACAGTGACCAAGACCGTGTATGGACACTTTCTCGTGGCCCCGGACTGGGAACCTGGTAAGTCCCCGTGTTTTCTTTTAACAAATCTTCCTTTTTCTCCTGCCCTTCTCTCTGTAGACCTCAAGGATTACGGTAAATCATTTGGCTTTGTTATGATGCGAGGCCATTACGCGCATTGTCATCTTTGATAGTGATGCACCATGGACTACATGCGGGCCCCATGCTACCCCCAGGGTAGTGCCAGCCCCACAGTCAAACAAGGTGGGCAGGCTAATCTCTTACCTTCATGACAGCCCCCTTATATATCTCCAAAAGAGACCATTCATTGCATCCTGACATGGATTATAAAGCTGAGTGTGACGGTGGACAGTGACAGACGGGAGGCGCCCGCCCGCCTAAAGGAGGTGGGCTGACAGGGGGTTATGGTGTGACTAAGGACGCAGGGGCTTGGCCGATACGGCCGCTTGGTTCTGTTCCACTCTCCAGCAGCTGCATTACGCAGAGGGCGGCCATGGTGACTCTGCTCTGTCCTAAGGAGCTACCGCACACATCCCTGCCACGGTCACACACTCACAGCCCCGAGGAGGGAAAAGGAACTGGGAAAAGGAGCTGGGTAAAGGCGGCACTGAGCGCTCTCTACGGAGGCCAGGTGGCGGAAGCAGACCATTTGTGTCATAGCACATTGTGTGTAAGGCGATTGGAGAGTTCAAAGGGAGTGTTGGGGCGCCGGGGCACTTCTAATTATGACGCTCTGGGAGGTAGGGGGAAAAGAGGGAAATATCAGGGTTAACAGAAAGACCCACACGAACAGTCCCACCCTAGATAGACACACACACACACACACACACACACAGACACACACACACACACACACACACACACAATTTGCTACCCTATACTGTGCCATTGACAGTCAGTCTAGCATGTGCCCATTAATTTGCCCACAATTACTCTCTGATCTCCCTGTTCCCAGCCCTTCAGACTTAAAATTACCCCATCTGCACTAAGAAATGGGCCCATTTTATGTCTCTTTTCAGTTCACTTTCTCTAGGTTGTCCCTTTTAATGTCCTAATTTGCTGAACGTACAATACAAAGTCCCCTCCCTTCACCGCATCACTGTTTTTAATGGATTGTGCTCATAGACTCCACTGGAACAACCTAATCACGCTATGGACCTTCACTTAAGCCTTATTCCATAGAGACGGGATCTTGTTTGTACAATTGTGTCTAGTCTCTCACAAATGCTCTAACATTTTGTATCTTACAGCTACTCCCATGCCACCAGGCAATGAATCTAATAGGCCGGAGGAGGACACATTTGGGGTGAGTGTTCAATGAAGCACCATACCCCGGTTGATGTTTCCATTAAAGAAGTTCTAATGTCATTGACCTGCCACTGCTATCAAAACAGAAGCAGTGTGTAGCGTGCTCCAAATGAAATATTTTTGCTACAAAATTCTTCACACAATCCCTTGATATTCGAATCTGTTGATGTTTGCCTTTAACAATCTTGGCACTGGGAGTTTGTAGCTAATAGATCTATATGCCTGTTATTTAAATGTTTTGTTCCAAATGGCTTCCTTTGTATTCAGTGATGTTGTTTGTATGTGTGGCATGGTGACGGGGGAACATTTGTATTCCAGGTGTCTATTGCTGTTGGACTGGCTGGCTTTGCTTGTGTTCTCCTCCTCGTTCTGTTTGTTCTTATCAACAAGTATGGCAGACGCTCCAAATTTGGAATGAAAGGTAAGCCTACGCAAAATAAAACGTGCAGTACAGTCAGCCTGGTTATCTTAGTTCTACCCATTACGTCACTGTACAATATCCATACCCAGAAGCCATTCTATTCCACCAAATACTCACACAAAACTGTACTTACACACACCCTAAATACCCCGGGTCCGCTCCAAACATTAGCTGTATTGAGCTATCACAGATGGGATCTCGAATTAATTAGTTCTCTCGACTGTCGATCATACTGAGGAATTCAATGGGCTTAATATGGCTTTTGTGCATGGGGAGCTTTGATTTTGGGTCTGGTCCAGATTCTGCTTATCTCAATGCAGTGGCTCATTGGACAGCCAGGGCCCGCGTTTCATTGAGTTGAGGGGGCTGGGTGTGAGCTGAGCAGCTGGGGGCCTCAGATTTGGGATAAGAAGTTGGCGGCACAGCCTGTACTGCAGTTCTTATCACCATTGTTGATACTGCTGGGTCCCAAACTACATACTCGCCTGTGCATTGGCATCTGCTGTTGTTTTGAGGTTCAGAGGCATAAATAGACGGGTATCACGCACACAAAACACCAAGGGATTTAGATTCAAATCTCTGATTTGACTCCTTTTAACCAGATGTTCAATGTTGTTTTTGTTGTTACTGCTTGTCTTTTTCTATCTCTAGCAATTCATAGCATTGGTCCCTGCTGGCTTGCTCTGCTAGTTCACTCACAGTGTATTTTAATAAGAGGTTACAGTGCCTAGTGCATTTTCAACATTTCCATTTTGTTAGCACACTGTAGCATTAGCCAGGGCCACCCCTTAATTAGCTACTTAGCAGGATTATAGATAGTTAGTCACCTCAGTATATAAATCTTAGGCATTATAATTTAAGAGTGGCAATTATTGCTTCACCCTAATAACTTGGTTGACAGCCGATTGGTCAATTTAACACTTCGATTTTAAAGCGTGTTTATTAGATTTTTCTTTTTAAACCATAACCAGTAGATAGCATGTAGCTAGAATTAAAAATGGGTTAAAATGCTGTCAACAGCAGGCCTTTATTTATGCGGAGCACAGTAACAATAAAATAGATTTGACTGGAAAATCAAAAGGGATTTGATTGATTTGTGCAACAACAATCTCCAGTGTGCTCTAGCATGTTGACGGTGACTCACATACTGTTGAACTCTTTGACAAGAGTGCATCTCCAAGAGTTGTCATTACCCGAACTACCATGCTTCCATTCTCCTTCGCACCATCTCACCCTTGTTAAATTTCCACTGACCTGTGACTGTTAGACCAGAAGAAGGTGAGCCAATTTACCTTAAGCAGAGTGATGCTTATTCCAGCGTGATTGTAAGTGGTTGAAGAGGCACAAGAAGAATTGATTACCCGAGAGTGACGTCAATATGGCCTCTTTCAGGTCTCTGAGCCGACACAATGGTCTGATTTGTTCTGTGTTTTCCTTTCCCTCCTCAAATTCAGCTGGAAGCCTTGAAGAAGTCATTACCTTTGGATGAAGAATATTGGATTTTCACTCCACTAAATCACCCTGGCTCTTTTGCTGTTGTAGTTTGATCACCAACTATTCTTGGGTATCCAATAAAACCTAGATGTGTTTTTTTTTGCTGGTGTTGCGATCAGAGGCAGCAGCATGGTGTGTCGTACTACATTCAGTTGATTTACTCGCCTTTCAAGCCCCACCGCCATGCAGTCATGCCCACTAGAGTGACTAGCGTCCCCCCCCTCTCTCTCACAAACACGCTAACTCTCTCTCTTTTTCTCTTTCTCTCCCCTATCTAGCCTTGATTTATATGGCTCTGCTCAGTTGTCTGGTCGTAATTACTGGCTTTGTGAAGGAAACAAGCTGATATAATGAAGGGGAGATGGGTGGGGGGGACTACCTTATAACCTCTAGCCATGACCATATCCACTTAGCTAGACTTAGTGGCGTGTGAACTCATCATTTATGCTACTTTGATGAGTTAATTTGTTGCGCTTTGCTAGGGTTTTTGTGAGACAGTAATCAATATTTAAGTACAAGTTTTCTTATAGAACATTTAGGCATTTTTATTCAGTCATTACACCAGCTGTCACACATTACAGTTTTATGATAATATATGGTTAGAGTCGCTGTGTTTTGGAATATATTGACACACAACATTTCTTAAAATATGGTTCTGACCCTTGGTATAATTTCGTATTTGGGTATCGCCGGTTGAATAAAATTAAGCAGTTAAATAGATAATCCACACTGTTGTATATTAAACAGAGTAGAGGACAAGCTTTTATGCAGTAGGCTGCACTTGAAACATGGTTGTGTAACTAAGAGGCTACCTTGAGGCATAAGTGACTGAGAGTGTTTGCAAACAAACACATACCACACCAACATATGTAGACAAACACACACACACACACACACACACACACACACACACTCACACGCACACATACAGACATATAAAAACACACCGTCTTCACATTCTTTGTTTAATAGACTTCTCAGTGACATGATCACATACACACCACATCATACTAACACCCACACACACACAGCCACACACAGTGAGCACGCCTGCCCGTCCATGACCCCAGCGCGTCTGTCACGGGGGTTTACCCTCCTCTCTGCTACATTACCTGAATTTAGCCCAGGGATGATCAGCACACACCAGAGGAGCTGCGTATTTAATGCATGAGTGGCTCAGTTGGCCTCTGCTGGCCACAGTGGCCCACAGTAATGACTGAGCATGGTTCTTGTGCGGCGACAACTCCACCAACGGAGACCTGTGCGTCACAAGCCTCCTGTCTCTGTTGCACAAATTGTGTTTACCCCTCTCCAATTGGTACAGCAAAAAAAAAGCACACACTAATTGGCTGTAAATCATTCTTCTTAGAACTACAGACAGATGGGAGCGGAGGAACAACAGACAAAGATGTAGAGAGCCTAGTATGTTTGTTTTTTAGACGCTGTTCCGAACTTATTTTCATTCTGCATTCTGCACAAGTAAAGTTCAGCCTGGACCTCTTAAAAAAGCTATGGTTGTTTTTTAATAATACTGTGGCGATGTGTAAGTGTACCCTGAAAGGTTTTATATACCGCACCGTGGTCCATGCATGGCCCTTATCTGATTGCACCTTATAAAAAGACATATTCTAGAACCTTTTTACTTATTTAACCTCTTTAATTTTGCATGTTTTTCCTCCCAGGGATCCTGACTTTGGTCTCTGTCACTCGACTGGATTTAGAATATGGGTCTGATAGGGCATAGTGTTCTGTTATGTTCTGTGATCCTTAGAGCCCCAATGCAAACAGTGCTACAAGGCTCTGCTAATAGCTAAGTGCAGCATCACAAGCCAATGTTCTTTGGATTCTTTTTTTAGAAGTTGTTTTTAGGGAGTACAGTTTTGAGGTGAACAGGCGCTTCTCAATACTTAGAAAGGAATTTTAAATGTTGCCCTAGCAGAAGTGATAAAGAGCTGACAAAAGTGTGTTTTCTCAATAGCCGATAACCAGTAAGGTTTATTTTTAATTAACAAATTCATTGTATAACTTGAACTTTCCTTATACTTTGAAACTATATGTTATATCCTTGTGTTAATGTTCATTGCATGGAAACGGTTTCCACTTTTCTTTCAAAGCTGCTAGAGGCAGTTTATCTGTAGGAGGTGATTTTGGCGACCCCTATCATTTGCTTAGCGTAATTATTTTCACTTCCGGTCGCAAGGAAGACATGCAGAATGCTCATGGTCACTGCATATTGCTAGTACAATTGACAACTATACTCCAAGTATGGACAGCTCTTCCTGATTTAGTGACGCACTTCCTTATGCCACAAAGTAATTCGTCACGGTTTCGTGGAAAATTGTACCTGGTGGCAGACAAAATTAGTCTTGTGTAATATTGAGACTTCAAGATGACTGATCTGAACCGCGATTTCTTTTTCTCCCATAGACATTACAATGTGTTATCAGAAGAAATGTATTAATAATCCATTAAAATAAAAAAAAGTTACCAATAGTTGCTTTAAAGCGATAGTTCACCCATTTTCGATATTTTGATTTGTTTTTCATCAGGTAATTAAGCAATCAAACAGTATGTCAAACAAGTTGAGAAAATTACTCTAGAAGATTGCGTCATTGGGGGTCGATCCTGAATTTTTTTGAACTAACGCCGTTTCCAGCCAAGGTGAAAGCGTTTGCTAGTTTTAAGTTTGATTTGCGCAATGATCTATGGGCATTGGTCGGAATAATACGTGAATTTCACTTCCGTTGATCCTATGGCCCGAACTTGTTCAATGTATTTACTCAATTAAACCTAAACCACAACATGTATTGTTTTAGAAAATCAGTGAAGTATCTCTTTAGATGTGAAATCCTAAAAATGACTTGGACTGTTTCTGTGATAGCTAATTAACCAACATGACACATTTCAATCTCACTGTATTAATTCTTCTATGTGAGAGGTGGCCATTGTGTTATACTGTACTTTGCAATATCACCGAAGTTGCAAGATTATGAGTGTTAGTTCTCAGAAGTATACATTTCTTGTTCTCACCACCAAAAGAGCAATCTGAAGGACTTTTAATGGAGGGGTTTTGATTGGGGAAAAGGCCAACAAAGCAAACTAATGAAAAGGGAATGGCAGATAATGGACCTCTGGCTGCAGCCGTAAAAAAAAAAGGAAAAGAAAGTTTGCCTCTCATCTTGGAGATCTGACAGCAGTGGAACAGAGATGTACAGCATCAGCTTCAGTCACCCGCTTCTGCATTTTAAAATTTTAAGCTTTAGTTCCTCTGCAGAAAACCTTGGCACTGTACCCGTATGGATTTAATTGTGGAAAGTTCTCTTTTCCTTTCAGAGCATCAGGGTGATGGTAGGCTTGAAGGTGGGTTTTTTTTGGTGAAGAAAAGACTCTGCAGACTGATTTCAATGATTTAAGTACAACGGCGGTTGGCCTGCAAAGATTTGAAGCATACCTCTAGCCATTATCTAATTCAGTGTGAAATAAAGCTAACACCCCAATGAACAGCCGGATTGCATAACAGTCAAATCTGGAGTGCTGCATGCTCACTCCTACGCTGACTGCTCAAGTCAGAAAAGTGATTTTTCTATTGCCAGATACAGATTGTGTAGGTTATACGCTAACACTTTACTTAAACCATTTTCAGACCATGTTGCAGTTGTACAACGTGTGCTATCTACATACAGCCAATTAATTTTATCTTTGATTTTATTGTCTATGGACCATGTTTTTCTACCACATACAGTATTGTACATTGATCTCACCATCAACACAGCTTTTAACATGAAAACGCAATAAGGCATAGCTATAACCTTGATATAACTGCTAAGTGATCCTTTAAATATAAACCAGGTGAGTGGTTTAAGACAATGGGACATCTGCGAATACTTCCATTTATTTTTCTCTTTCAATACTCTGGAGATACGCCTGTCCCCCTAATGCCCTGGCTTGTGCCCGCAGACACACCCCAGATGAATTGGGTGACCTGGGCACTACATTAAAGATAGAGAAAACACCTTAATCTTTTATGAACGCCTGTTAAAGTTTAAGGGAAAGAAAGTAATTGTTGTGTAATCACAACTACCTTCTTAATTATTCATGTTGGCAGCACACACAAAGGAGGCAGGCCATGGAGGATGTCTGCTGGGATCTTCCACCGAGATTCCACAGACAAGCTCTCCGCCTTCTCACTTTATTTTTAAAGGCAGTCTGAGTTTGCTACGCATGGTGACGTGACTCAAAGTCATTATTTTGGGCTTTGCTTGGGTGATAACAGAATAGCTGAGGATATTTCTGTCAACAACGAGACAGTAAATTGTAAATGAAGATTTATGCACGGGAGTGGTCACTTTAGTGGGGTGAATCCTCCACTCCGCAACAGCAGGGGCAGCTAGCCCAGGATAGTGGCGCAGTTAGAAATAAGCTTATGAACAACTTTAGAGGCTGTTAAGGAAATGCCAAGACCATCTGTGCTGCTCTAAGAGGGTGTGAAATGAAGATGGAGTGTGTGTCACACGGCGAAGAGGGGTCATTATGAGCTCCTCAAAGGCAGCATATTATGTCAATTTCATGGGTCACACTCTCACGGCTCTCTCTTTTTTTCTCTGCAACCCCTTAACACCCAATAATGGGTGCATGTAAAGTGTTAGGGGTTCAAATGCATGTTTAAAATTGCAAATACTCAGGGGCATCAACTAAAATGTTTTCCCTTGCACTGACAAGACTTGGCCAGATGGCAGAAAGTGTTTTTTTGTTTGTGCACAAATTGAAGATGCAGTCCATTTCCAGTTCCTCCTGCCAGATAAAGACCTTTGTTATAATGATAGTAAAAGTGTATTCCATATTAGTCAACACCACATAACCTCTTTCCACCCATTTTCCTAATCCAGTGCATGTCTTTTTTTTTACACCTTCCAAAAAGTTAAACTAGCACTTCAAGCATTTGCTCCCAACCCATGTTTAGACAAGACAGATAGGCAGAAATGGCTTAGACACAGGAGTGAGGGGAGCCAGGGGGACCAAGCCAGCGGTTTTACCAACAGGGGACTACATCCGCATTGGCTTGGCCTACAGGCTAATGGCTGCAAGTTATCTTATATTATCTGATGATCAGGTCACTAATGCATTTGCCTCTTTAAGGGGTAATTTCCTGTGTGTTATTAAATGTATTTCTCCAGGGTACCAGGGGTTTGAAAGCCCATCTGGCTGCACTCATGATTTTACAGTATTTCAATGAGAGAGGGTCAAACGCCTATGGTTAAATATAACAATACACAATTTGTTGTGGATGTGGACGTGTCAGTGTGTGTGTGTGTGTGTGTGTTTGAGAAAGAGAAACAGAGATAAAGGGAGATAAAAAGATTATTAACGCATTTTTGTTTGTATTTATGTGTGAGTAACTTTGGTGCATTGGTATCCTTTTGACTGACTGCATGACTGGAAATCAGTGTGCGTCTCATGTCTCCGAGTATGTGTCACTCGACTCTTGTGGTGAATTTAGAAAACAGGAACATTTGGTGAGTTGGCTTCAGTGGATCTGTCAGCTATAATAGGCTATTTCTGAAATGGTCATGGTCACTTGTTACACTTGTCGCTGGCGATGATATACAGCAATGCTTGTGGACCTGCTGGTTCTTTTGGGACTTTGATGGTGTGTGCCTACATGTTGATCGTCTTGCTTTGTGTAAAACACAGTGTTATATGTACTGTGGTTAAGTTGATTTCATATTGCCCACAGAAGCTCAGTTTGAGGGCCTGATTTAATACCTCCTCCACCACCAGCACTGCAATAGGCACTCTTTGCATTATGTGACAGGTTGTCTCTTTGATTTATGTGTGCTTGTGTGTGTTTCTGACCATTGCCTGAGCACTATCACAAGAAAGGCCCTGTGTAAGTCTATTTCCACCGGGATAAATTCAGCAATATGCTTTGGACAAATGTTGCAGGCTACGATAAGATGCTTATGCGGGTGTACCCACAATCTGATCTCGCTATTGTGAAAGGGGGCAAAATCCAATTTCCTTTTGGTTGCTTTGAAAAACTAGAGAAGAGAGCTTGTTCTAATCAATGATGAATGTTTTTGGAAGAGATTATTATTTATCTTTTGCATATTCCGATATGACAAATAATGCATTAAATTCTATTATTTCCACTCCCTGTGTGTTTTTGGCAAAATAATAATTGTATGATAACGCTTGGCACATCTTTAACCTAGCTTTTGTGTCCCTTGGCCCTACCTTTGCCTGCTCCATGACTGACTGCTCACATCATGACATTTGAAGCAGAAAGAGTTTGGCCTTTTAGGTGCATGTTCTATCTAGCATATAAAGACAAACAACTGGCATGCACATGATTGCCCTAAATTATCTTGATCTTTTTTGCCAAATGATTGACTTTCCTCAAAAAGGTTAAAAACTGTTCCAAAGAAACAACATTTTTCGTATTTTACAGGGGCAACTGTTGTTTACCAAATCCAGTAATGACAGGTCAACAGTTCTTTCCTTTAGCAGACATATTTTACGAGAATTTAAAAGGGGGACAATTATCCATTGAATGTTAAGACATCTTGCAGCAGAGCACTCTTGTCTCATATCAGGCAGTATTGCAGTTATTGTAATATTAACATTTGTCCTTGTACCTTAAAACCAGTATATTTATAGTTTACAGTATATGACTACTGATCGGTTGAATTTGATGGTGCTTTAATTCCTATTGAGCCACACATAGATTAGCATGTGTATTGTCCACTAGCTGTTTCCCCTCCTGCCCTATCACCTGATGCTGCCTCTGTGTGTCGTTTTTCTTTATCACTTGGGGTTATCTGGGCCAATTCCACTCATTGAGCTTAATAATTACTGACAATTGAAAAAGTAATTGACAAATTCAAGGAACCTCGTTGAGCAAATTGTGCCAATTAACTGTAAGATGCTAATGTATGCAGAAAAGTGGAAAAAAATGTATCCGACCCCCATTAGAGTTCGGCCAGGAAACTGTCCTTTGATATCACAGGAAGTGTTTCCATGGCTCTCTCAGTCTTTGGGAACAGAGGACACAAAGATCCTCCTCTAGACGCAAACTCTTGATACAGCACAGTGCTGCAGTATGACTGCAAATCTTATAAAGGTTGTTTTTACAGCAATGTTACTTAAATCTTAAAATCCAGAGATTAGAATGATATCTTTCTAATGCGTATGAATAGATGGAAATCATGGGTGGGCGGATTAAGCGAAGCACCTACTATGCTTTCCTCACCATGAGAAAAATCTTGAGGAGAAGGCGTATGCAAAAAGGTTCTCTTATTTAAGTCAAGGCCTTGCTGTATTTTACGCAAGGTCTAATTGTTCCTCAGTTGAAATGCTCGGAGCATAGTCTCAGACCTGCCAAAAATAGGCTCTAATCTGCTTAATCCTACATGTAGGAGGGAGTCTCCTTTTAATGGTGTAGTGTGCCCTCTAAAAAAAGAACAGCCCACTAGAAACAGTTTGCACACATGTTGGGTAGCTTCACACTCTGTTTCTTTCCTCCCTCCAGGATCCAACAAAGAGCATTCTGATTGTGTCAATCAATGTGCGTGCCTCCCGGTCCTCAGCCCTATCGGTGTAAACAGAAGGCTGTAGTGCAGCGGGAGACACTTTTCATGTTTAAAAGCCTCCTTTGGTGTCTCTTTGATCCGGGGGTTGGAATAATAATTGATATCCCTTATGAAACAAAATGGCAAGCCCTGCCAGCAGCTTAGCCGTGCAAACACAAAGAGTAGGAGAAATGAGCATGGATAGAGATCTTTGAGTACTGTTACTGTATAGCTCGATGGGAAACAAAGGGGGAAACTGTGCAGAGCAGGGCAGGGTTCATCCTCTCACTGTGCTTGTTACTGTAACTTATTTATGCTGTTAGTCTAGGACAAGGCGCAATAGGAGGCCCGATGTGAGACAATTATTTTAGACCTCCTCTCAGCAGCGTATAAATCAAGTCATACTTTTAGCATTATTATTATTTTGACCAGAACATGTAGTCATGCTTTAAATCATGATATATGACTACTGGGCATTTAGGCATACAGAAATGTCTTATGGGTAAATTATTATAACACAGCCTTAACTGTGAAATATTTATTTGGAGCATAATCACAATGTTTTATAGGCAGCTGTGTCATCTCACCTGTTTGAACACGTTTACATAAATGTATTTGATGAGACAGAGCAGACCCAGATGCTTAGTGGGGTGCCAAGGGATGCATGGAAATCTGGTGTGTCTGAGCCATAGGAAGAACTAATCTTAAATAGAGTGATGGAGAGACAGTGCTCTATTGAAACACTTTTTGTCCTCTTTTTCCTTCAAAAAGGTGGCAGATAAGCCCCTGGCAATAGGCACAGCCTTCCTCGTGACATCTTCTGTTGATGCTTATTTAAATGCGTCTCAGATTGGTGTGGAAACTTTCCTGTTGCGTGTGCATGGCAAGATGCGAAACAGTTGGGCTCTAGAATGCAAATAAAGTGGAAGAAAGAATGAAGAGAGAGAGAGAATAATGTAGAAAAGGATATATAGAAATACATGGAAAGAAAGAAAGAGATGTTTGGATAGAGAGAGAGAGAGCGAGAGAGAGATGGAGAGAGATAGAGAGTGATGGAGAGGATAGTTTCTGAAATGAAGACAGAAAATGGAGGGTTTATGTAAAGAAGGGATTTGTGGGAAACATTTTTTGTGTAATGAGATGCCCCAATTCTGCTTACTAAAATAGTGTTACCTGCAGCATGAAAAAGAAAATGTTGTCCCTGTTGTTATTCTAAGATTCCATTGGTCAGTCTCATTATATAAATGCTGGATGAAGGTGGCCTGGTAGACTCAGAAGAGGGTGCAAATTACACTCCCTCATTGTACGACTGCATCTGTTGGTGAAATATTTTGACAATGACCGATGTCCGGACTGGAAATGTGAAATGAAACCTCACAAATTGGGCAATACGGTGGCTCAGTGGTTAGCACACTAAGCAAGAAAAGCAAGCAAGAAAATCCTTGGTTCGAACCCTGGCCAATCCATGTTCTTTCTGTGTGGAGTTTGCAAACATGTTAGGGCTAATCCTCCCGTCAGTGCCTTGACCAAAATACCAAGGCACTGGCATAGAACTGGAGTTGGTCAATTTCTCCCTACGGGATCAGGTTGCCACTGCAAAAGAGAACTTGTTCTCAGTTGGATTTAACTGGTTAAATAACAGTAAAAAACACCAACATTTTGTGCCTTTGTCAACGTCGTTCAGTTACCCCTGTGAATTTGAAATGCCAATAAAGCAGAGCTGGCTGTGTTTGACAGTGTTACCCCAACCATGCCTTAACATCCACACCATTTAGCTCTATCTCTGTCCCTTTATTGCTGCATGCTTTTGGCACCACTTTGAAGTGGAGGGTGAGGGAGGGGCCTTTGGGAAGCTTAATTGGCTGCATTAGTAGGTTTGACTCCCCTTCTTTCTCTGTGCCCCCAAGTCATGGTAAACCGGATTATGCGACCTACATTTGCTTTGCTGTCTTTCATCTCTGTTCAGTGCTAACAGTCTTCCACTTTCCAATGTCTTGTTTAGTTGTTCGATAGCTTGCCAGTTTCTATTCTCATAGTTTTTGCCAAAAAAATTACTTGAGTGACTTGAGTGAAATGACATGACTTGAGAAAGCTTTTACAAACACCTTTTCATTAATATTAGGAACATTTCCGACTACTTGTTGTTAAAAAACAAACAAATACTGCTTCAAACAAAATAGCAATCCTTATTGTTGACAGGTTCCTCTTTGCGCTTGATACAGTTGATGTCTGTGTTCTTGCGTTTCTTGTCTACTTTGAAGCTGGTGTGTGCTGTCGTTAAAATGCTGGCCCATCTGGTGAAGTGAGTGAAGTCTTAGGGTATGGATACAAATGAAGGGCCTCTGATGTTTGCTCTATACAGGTACTGTAGCCTTGGCTGTATGCCCTGAGTAGCTGCGTCTTAAACTATCACTCGGCTAGTGCTGCTGAAGTCAGACTTCAGATGGGGCCTGACTGAAATGTTAAAGAGCCATGACCATCCGGGCTGATGATACATAACAACTTGACCATTCGGTTTCATTTGGGGGCATTAACAGACAGTGCTGTTCAAGAACAAGGGTAGAGCACAAAAAAGGTAGCCATTGTAAACACAGGTTTTTTTTTCTGAAACTTCTTTTAATCCACCACTTGAAAAATGCGTAATCATAGAAGCCAATTCCCTCAGCTGTCCTTTGTTGTATGGATTGATGGAACACACATCAAAGCGAATGTCTCCACATATGAGGTTATGCCATGTGACCTATTTTTATATTTTGACCTCAGTCCATATTTCCTCGTTGCCAATCTGTTTGCGTCAAGACCTGCACTTTCTAACCTATTATGTGACAAAAGGCACAGCAGGTGGAATTGTTGCCTCTACAATTATTTGTAATAATGGCTCTCCGGTTGTAAAGAGGTCATGGAAGTTTCCTTTTCACAATCTGAAGGTTGCCTCTCAGTAGAATTAAAGTGGTTGTTTGTGTCTGCTGTGAGGGCTTGGTGCCTTTGCTTTGTTGTTCCTGGTATAAATACAGTATTGATTCACACATCAAACGGTGGATAATCAACATAAGACAGAGCCTGTTGTGTTGTGCTGTACAGTAATGTGCAGTCATTGAGACTCTTTATAGGTATGCCTCTATTTCAAACTCAGTGGGATATAGAGATTATTTAGAGGCCAGTAAATCCCTTGGCCGTTCAGCTTATATTTCCCAGGTTTTCCCAATAAATTATTCTGTACGTATTTCCTATTGTGGCCATTGTACAGAAGGAGCAATAAAAGGGTGATGCATTGTGTGTGTAGATAGCATTCAGTGGGGGAGCGTGAAGGTTGATTTGTGTTTGTGTCTTCGCTGCTTGCTGTCTAATTAGTCTGCTCTCCAGCTCCTGCCCCATGCTAAACAGCCGGACAGCTCCTGCAGTATCACTTCTCATTTGGTCAGGTTCCCGCCAGTGGAGGGAGGCAGCTATAAATGATTGTCAGTGGGGAAGGAACCAAGGCCCCCGGGGCTAAGAACAAGAGAGTGAGGCAGAGACAGGGGAAAGGGATGAAGGAAGGAGAAGGATGGAGAAAAAAGAGCAAAAGAGTTAGCAAAAAGGGAGAAAATTATGAAAAAAAACGGGTAGAGACAGACACGAGAGACAGAGAGAGAGATGTAAAGGGACTGAAAGAGATGGAAAAAAAGGGGAAAAAGGCAGAGCGAGGAAGTTATAGGGAGAGTAGAGAGTGGACCATTGAAAACTGATTGATCACCATCCCACAACCCGGCCTTTGAAAGGTTTATGGCTGTGTGTTTGTGTGTGTTTGTATTCTCTTGCACAACAAAGATGCATTTATAATAGGCTGCATTCATTAACAGAGTCCATTTAGCCAATTGGGATGATCCATCTGGATCATGGATCATTCCCTTTGTCCTGGGTTAGGAGGGTAGTCTAGTGGCCCCTGTGTCCCCACGCCTCCCAGCTTGCATTAACATGCAGGAGAAATCAACCCTCTAGCCACGGGGAATGGCAACGCTGATGTGCTCAATCAGGAGGCCATTTTGTGACTGCAACGGATGCATGTGGCGCTCGCTACTGTTCTTGATTTACATGCCTGCTTCTGCCGTGCTCAGCGTCTGAGGGCTGTTCGGAGCTGCTCTGTGTAAAGTGAAATATTACCGTTCAGTCTGTTTGTGCAGTGAAGAGGCCGTGTCCTCACACAGCACTGTAGGGTAACCACAGGATTGATGCCCAACGTTAAAGCCTGAAGGATATAGAAAATTACTGTAACATTTGTTTTCAAGGTATTTGTGCTATTTTTCTGGCAACATTACCTAACAACTTTATTTGTTGATGTTTTTAGACTCGAATACTGAGCATTTATGTTTCAGTTGGCGTTCTTTCATATTTTACAGACAATAGCTACTGTATAGGTTTATAGGTTAGACATTTATCTTAATGACTGAACAAATACATCTGGCAGTGGAATAATTATCTTCCCAATCACAGACACATCTTTCGTGAACACATGACTAAATGTGTTAGCAAATATGCACATTTGACCACGCTGAGTATGAAATCAGCGGAATGTTTTACTCTAACATCAAGATGAAGGTAGTATTTGTAAAATTGCAACTGCTTTGCTATAACAAAATGACCATACAAATTCTGACTGGAATGCTGAAAGCTAGCATGCCCAATTTCAGAAGATTGACTACTTGAGTGTTAGGCCTAGATATTCCCTTTTTAAAATAACTGGCCAGCCATGGATTTATTTTTTTTGGAGACTGTTTTAGAGAGTATTTTCTTCCACTCTACAGTAGTTACCCATTACATACCACTTACTGATGCATATTTTCTGTAGTGGCAAACTCCTTACTGCATAGGCATTGCCCCAATATACTCTAAATGTAAGACAGATGACAAGAGTGCTGTTTAAAAATCCAGTTAAAAGCTAAAAAGGATTTCTTTATCATGATAGTTCAAAGGAGCTCAGGGTTTCTTTACTAGCTGATGGATTTATTGTATATTTACTTCTGTATTTTTAAGTGCTCTGCCTCTGTTCATACCTTCATTATTCAGTGTTTTTTTTACAGCAATAAAGAAAAGGCACATTGCACTTTGCGTGTTGACTGTAAAGACTTAATAGCCTTCTATTTGAAGTAACATAAATATTGACTGACTACAACGTAACATTTGTCACAGTTATTGACAACAAACTATCTAAGCAGTTTAAACCATTGTTTCCTGAGTGGCTCTGTTCTTGAAGACACCTTGAGGACCAGTTTAAAAAAGCTAAGAAGTGGTCCTCCTTTTATCCATCATGGAATCATGGCTTATCCTGTACAGGGTCACCTGGAGCCAATTTATCGCCAGTCTATCATGGAATCATGTACTCTCAGAAAAGAAAAACAAAAGCTTGCTGATCTTGGAATAGATATACTTGTCTATGAGGTATCATCAAACCTAGACATACTACTGGGACGTCTGCTACTGGGACTATATTGCTGCCACTGGGTGCTATCTCCCGTGAATTTGTGACAAATTGCTTTATGGCACAAGGAAGTGCGTAACTAAATCATGAAGCGATGCCCAAACTTTGAGTACAGTCATTGATCGTGCTAGCGAGATGCAGTGACCACGAGGAAAAAAATTACACTAAGCAAACAATAGGGGTCGCCAAAATCATCTCCTGCAGATAAACTGCCTCTAGTAACTAATAATACTAATAATAATGAAAATGTATTATTGCGTGATAGGTTTAATGCTTTTGCATATGTTGCTAATGTTGACATATAGTAACAAGTGTTTCAAACCCATGGCAGTCCCAGCCACCACTGTCTCCACCACTGTCAAGCCAGCCAATTAGCTATTAATAAACAGATTTGAACGTAAAAGTCTGAGTTCTCTTCTTAAAGAACTTTGATAAGATGATTTGAATTAGTCTTTGCTGCAGAGCATACTTGAAAAGAATTGCTCTTCGTGTAAGGTTGGTTTGGAGTGGGGTGTACGATAGGTGTTTGAAGATCGTCATTTTCCCACCCCCTCCTCCTCTGATGAATGGCACACAGTGATAAGTGGCACATTTCCTATGGCAAGAAGAAAATTGCTCATTTTAATACATGTTCAGTGTTAGAAGGCAAGTGCATACAAATGCTGTAATTTCCTCCAAAATCAGCAATACTGTTGAGACCAGACTAAAACTGTATATGTCAAAATGACTCAGTTCTACAGTTTATGACCCCATGTATGAATATAATTTGCTCTAAATCCTTGCAAAGGTAAAATGGAGCCTTTGTAAGCCATCAGTCCTGTGTTCCCTTGCTCATTTTACATGTCCTCCAGCTAATGCAAATCATAATTAACCACTTTTGAAAAGAATCTGTAGGATAATTACCATGTGGGGTGTAACGGAAGCAATCAAGCTTCGCACAATTTATTTTTGACCACAGGGAAAACCCACTGCTGTACACACTGTTTCTGCTGAGTTTCACATTCTATAATATAATTTGTGGTGCAGTAGAAGAAAAAAATAAGCATACAAAAAACAAAACAAAACTGCCTGGTTTGTTTTGTGGCACATATGTTAGGCAAACCTTAAATCACATAGGCTTATATTTAATCAATCTGCCCACCGTCCTGAGATTACACCTTTAGTTGAAAACTCAATGACAATACATTATTGAATGAGTCCGTTCAAAATCCACAGGTAAAAGAAAGGATTCTGAATCAGTGTAACATAAAAGTAGTGTTGTAGAACACTAGGGGCATAAAGGGAAAGATACAATTTCCTTTTCTACTTCTCGTGAGAAAAGTTGATGTACTAAGAGGAACTGCTCTTAGATAGATTTGCGATGGGCGACATGCTGTCTGGAATCCCATTCACAGCAGGGGGAACTTTTTGGGATGATAAAAATCCTCTCAGAGACCATTGGGGCTTCTCATCAGTCAGGTACCATCAATGCAATTTTCTCTATATGCCCAGTCCAGAGCCCAGCTTCCTCACCTTTCAGAAAGAAACTGCATTGCTCGTTTTGTAGTTGCAATGGTTGTTTGGAGCAAAGCCATGTCCATCCCAGATCCTCCATTCACCAGCACTGGATCTGGCTAGAGATTAGACATGGTTTTTGTCTTAGGTTGCCTAAACATATAAAAATCTGTGTCCTGTGAGACCTACCATTTTATTGACATCTTTAGATGCTGTTGATATTCTTAGCTGATTTATGGTGGGAATATATATTTTAAGTGACCATCTGTTGGTAATATTCTCCAGCATATTTCCATGCCCTAAGTGTGAAAACCTTTGAACATATTGTGTGTGTATGTGTTCCCATTTGCGTATGATATGAGCTGCCTACTGTGACTGTTGAACCCTAATTTTATATGACAAGATCTTGATTATTATTTACTATGTTGTCAAGGTGAGGAGGAGAAACAACTTTGTGGGTAAATAGCCTTCCTGTCAGTGCTGCCAAATCAGCCTCTGTTGACCCAGAACTGTTGACTTTATATCCTGTTGCAGTTTTCCATCTCTCGTTCCCTCTCAGAAGATTGTGTTTGTCAAAAAGTGCAGGGCTGACTTTGACACGTTGATGATATGAGGATGGTCTCCATTATTGCTCTGCCTGACGGACAGTTCAGGCACATCTGTTACATACCTATTCAACTTTTCAAACTGACCTCAACATATACTTTCATATGACTTGACATGAAGTATGTGCAACGTTTATATTGACGCTGCAGTACTTTTATTATCTGTATTTATATGATCATTCCAGGACCAGTAGCAGTGATAAGTGGGGAGGAGGACTCTGCCAGCCCGCTTCATCATGTCAACCATGGGATCATCACACCTTGCACTCTGGATGCTGGTCCTGATGCTGTCGTCATAGGAATGACTCGCATCCCTGTCATAGAGAACCCCCAGTACTTCAGACATGGACACAGCTGCAACAAGCCCACCACCTGTAAGTGCACAATACAGTCCGTCCGTCCACAGCTGAAACAAATGCTTGGCTCCTTCAAATTTGGTATTTATTTCAATCAGTACTATACTATTTGAAGGACCAAAATGAGTGTGCATTGATCAACAGCACTCATCTATTTTTTGATTTGTAAGAGGTCATGCTAAGTGCACATTTCCAAAATTCTAATATCAAAGTTATCAAGACAGAAAGAAAGTTTGCTTAAATATTTGCTGGGGTTTATTGAAAACAAAAAGTTGGATTGAAGATCCACGCGGACCAAACGCAGACCAAAATCAAATGTTCTGCATTGCTGTCTATCTTCACAATCAATATGCTCAGGTCATAGACGGATGTATAATTTAGTTCCAGCTACAGAAGCAATGGGATCATATGGTGTTAACATCTGGAGGCAAAGGCCCAAGCTCTTTATGTTTGATAGGTTTTGACAAGAACAGGCTTTCAGGAGCCAGCTACAGGCATACAGACAACATCCACTGGGATTCATGTTCCAAGTTGGCAAAAGACGAGATCAGTTTAAGGCCTAATTATTTACAATTACTTAAACTGCTCTGGAGAAACCAGTCAACTCAAGTCAAATGTGTTTGTATAGAGCATTGCATACTCATTGGCAATTCAATGTGCTCGACAAAGGCATAACAGTTAAAACAACCCTCACAGCAGTCCGCTTAAGCCTGGCTCAGTTTGCTCCTTTGAAGCAATACGACTCAAATATTCAGCTTTTCGAATTGATGCGATTTCAATGCAAACATATAACATTTCCCAACGGCTAAGGTATTGTTTTACTGAGGCGTGGATTGTTTACAACTCAGTCTGGCAAATGGCTGTCCATCTGGATGCAGAGCCTTACTTTGAACTGGAGCCAATGAGAAGGAAGGAAATTTCATTTAGAGGTGATAAATAAATGACTGTTCTTATGTATTATGAATCACATGAATTGTTAATGGTCAGGCAGTGATTGATTTATAACCCATCATGCCTTGTATTGCAGATCTGATTGGGAGCTAATGAATTAATGACAGTCGCTTCAAATGTACTTTTTTTTGCCACTGTCATGCATATGGAATATAAAAGCAGATGACTCACCTAAATAAAGTTTTAATATGTAAAATGTTTGTGATTTAAATCTTGTCAGCATTTTGGTCTCCCATGTACACGAGTAGCATTCATAAAACAGCAGCTGACTATACGACATGCATTCAAGGCCTAAATCACTGTGGTATTATTTTAAGGTTGACATCAAATGCAATGCTCTGCAAGGCAGAATGTGAAATGGCCGCCGACCATATACCCTTAGCGTTCACCACCGCATTCGCATGCATAGTTTAGACTCCTTTCCAGCCCCAGGATGCTCGGGAGGGCTTGGGGAAATGAAATGAAGTCGGGGGCACACACGCTAGCCATCGCACGCCTCTCCCTTCCTGTTTGATAAATCACTTCACTTGCCCTGCCTTGGGGCAGGCCCTGGGGCTCCACACCATAACCTGTCCCTCTGCCGCCAGCCTTTGCCCTGCTACTCACTCACCCTGATTGTTCCAGAATCTTTCCCTCACAATGCAACGTGTCAATCCGCAACCTTTTTTTAGCCCACCCCATGGTTAAATATGGTTGAATTATTGATGTTTTGGCCACCGATCTATAATTTATTCATTCATTTACTTGAAAGCCTCTTATCCAAAAAAGAATGGCTGCCAGGGATGTTAGTGCTGAGGTCTACACACACACACACACACACACACACACACACACACACACACACACACACACACACACACACACACACACACACACACACACACACACACACACACACACGTATACACTTCACCCTACCCCCTGGACATTACCTGTGTCCATCTCAGTTTAGCACATCAGCAGTCAGTTGATCTGGCAGGCCAGTCAAACAAAGCCTCCAGTAAAGTCTTATGGGACCCTAGGAATGCATGGGAAAGAGAAGCATGCTTGATGACATATATCAAAATGTCTCTGTCAGGCCTGATATCTGCAATTCTAATCACCGGAGCTATTTTCAACTCCAAGCTTTTTTGCATCTTAAAGTTGTTCAATTCATACAGTCAAATTTGGTGTGTTTCAGTGATATTACTTGGCTGTATTCTATATAAGCACAATTGTATTGTGCAAAATACATGTTTTATCTGGATTCATCTTGAAATATAAATGCACTTCTACGTTTTGATGCCTACCGTTTTCAAACACTAACGAAGGACTATTTGAAATGCAGCTACTGAATAGAAAGTCTCACATAACTTCTTTGACATATTCTGACACCACAGAGAAATATAGGTAAATACTGTTATCGTCCCTGTACCAATATGAACCCAACAAAATGTTAAAGAAAATAAGCCTGTCGTCCAAGGAAGGGGCCCTTTGGAGGAATCCTTCATTTGCACAAAAAGGCATAAACAGGCGGGAGGTGACTGATTATGTTCTGTGTGAAATCAGCCCATTTCCAGCCCAACTAACAAGAAAAAGGACCAATCCCGGGATAGTATAGCCTTATAAGGGAGATAAAGAGAAAATTATAGCGAACAATTCCTTAGCCTAATAACCGATCCCTATCAAACTAACTCCTCTGTCTCCCAGCAAGTTCTTTGTTTTATCACTAAGCCTGCTGCTTTAATTATGAATATGTCACATCCTATTGGCCGGAATGAGACAATACCCTTTGATGTTGGATTAAAGAGAAAAGGTTTTTTTATAAATACGTCGGGTAATAGCCAGCATTGATAATACTGCCAGACAAGGCCAGAACTCCTGTTGTCCACCCTGCTTTCAGATTGTTTGGTCATAATAAGGTTTGCGTGGTGGAAATGTGACTTGTTCTAAGTGATTACTAAACTATTATATGACACACCATATATAGAGCCGAGCAGGTTGACTGGCAAATGTTCCAAGAGGATAGTTTCATCTACAGGAATCTATCTAAACAGGACCGGTTCTTATACGTAGCAGCACAAGTTAAACAACCCCACCAAGTGGAATTGAAGGTATTTCACAAAATACCAGTAATGAGTACTCTGCTGTTAGGTCTGAAGAATCCCCACATGAATGCTGCGACGAATAACATTCCATATCAGCCCAGCTGGCTGTCTTATGTGTAAAGTGCAAACATCTGCAGCGCGGCAAAAGGCTGGCTTGTTGTCAATGATGGTGTAGGAAGAGAGGCAGGGCCACCAGGCACTCACACCATCTCCTGCATTGATTGCTCATTCCCATCAACCCACGCCAAAACTCTTTCTCTCTGTCTCTTTCCCTCTCCCTCTCCATTTCCCTCTCTCTGTCTCTCGGTCTCCCCCTCTCCATTTCCCTCTCCCTGCTCCATACATACACATTCACTGACCCGACCACCTGCGTAAATCTCACTGGTGTGTCCTTTTATTCCCCCCTCTAAGCCCCTGGGGAGTGTGCAGAGGCTCAGGTGAGGGAGGGTAAATGAATGATAGTGAGCCGGCGGATAGCGCCTTTAATCTCGGGACTTTCCACAGCGCTGCCCAGTGTAAATAGGTTGCCGGATGCAGGCTGAGTGTTCCTGCAGAGGGAAGCTGAAGGTTAAGGTGGCATGTCCCAGTCTTTGGCGTGAGGTTGACTCGTAACAGTTTGCTCTCAAGCGAGTGATGGGTGGAGACCGAGCCAATGACCACTTCATGACAGAATAAGTGAATATAGATGAGATATTTAAACCACGAGAGCTGTTTTACAAAACACAAAGCGGGGATGGGCGCGTGTTACGAGAGCTAGGTCGCTTTATGGTTGTGAGACCCATGTCACACTGGGGCTGGATGAACGATGACATGAAGAGAGGCCCACTGTTTGTCTGTGACCAGTTGGTGCAGACAAACATGGCATTGTCCTCGCGCTTTCCATAATGATTCATAAAACGTCTTCTTTTCATAACTGATAGTTACAAAAACTTTGATATTAGAATGACTGACTGTTTCAAATTAGTTACCTGTATGCACTATGCTTTGTTTGTTTTTGTCAGAGCCTATCCAAATCTAGTATCTAAATAATAACTGTTTGTGCCGCACACCTTTCTCCTGCCCAAGCTCTACATCACAGCAACAGATCTCTAACTATATTTTGCCACTTACTCACGGTCTGAGCAGAGCCCTATCCCTCTGTCTCCTGCATCCTCTTGTTTATCACTAGTCCGGAGATAAAGACAAATCCCTCTACTTAATATTCACCGGGGTGCTGTGGATACAATGAAATAAAGATGAAGCAGGGAAGAGGGTGACTGTAGCCCCAGGTGGATTCCTTCACAGATGGCACACAGACAAAGGAGGCCATGCCAATGGATGTGCTCTCATTTGCATTATTGTTATTGGTATTTTGAGGGGAAGGGGAACACCTGAGCTGAGAGGCAGTGCTGGGATTATGCAAAGTGTGTTTGTGAGTCTGTTTGTGTGTGTGTGTGTGTGTGTGTGTGTGTGTGTGTGTGTGTGTGTGTGTGTGAGAGAGAGAGAGAGAGAGAGAGAGAGAGAGAGAGAGAGAGAGAGAGAGAGAGAGAGAGAGAGAGAGAGAGAGAGAGAGAGAGAGAGAGAGAGAGAGAGAGAGAGAGAGAGAGACAGTGTGCGTGCGTGCATGCTTGAAAAGAAAAAGCCGAGTAGTCACCCTAGAGTTTGTATCTGTTTGTGTGTACGTGGACTTTGTTGATGAGTGGGGCTGGGTAAACTTGGGTGGACTCAGTGAGGGTGGATCCCCAGTGCTTTGACAGACTATTATCTCTGTAAGTACTATGAACTGTTTCAACAGCATTTTTCACCACACAGATCCATTGGAATTTTTGTTCATAGAAAGCCGCGTCTGTTTGATATAGCCAATTTAGCCTTATCAAAACATAATATCTGGATGAGGTATCACATTGTGCTGTAGATAGATTATGTTTCAATATTGTTATTGAAAACTTAAGAAAATGTTTGTCTTGGCCATAAAATCTTAAAATGTGCATTGATTTTGAATTACCTCTTTCATAGTAATGTAAAGTGTCAGCAATTCCTAAGTGTGACTAGAGCTGCAGTCAATGAAAAAAGAAAATCATAAAATAAATTTAACAAAAATAAAATATGCAATTCCCTCCGGTTGTATGGTAATTCTATTTTCTGCAAAATCCTCCACCTGTCATGTTTTATTCTGAATGAAGAAGGGAGAGACCTCTTCTGTACAGTAGGCACTTACTCCTACTGTACACCTACATTACTGCCTTCCAGTTCCTTCTCTCTAGCCAGCAGCTGCTGTTTGCTGGATTTCTATGTCCTGCTCTCTCAATGCCATTAACAAAACTTCACCAATCTCTCTAGTGTTTTGTGTACTTAACAGCAAAATTGTCTAAAACCGATTTTAGGCTTTACATTGAGCTACGTTTCAATTTCAACAAATTTTTCCATCTTTCTAAATGCCAAAATGTTGCATCAATGAAATGTCAGAGAGAGGAACTGTGTTTTAACAGAAGGCGTTTCCTCAGTCATATTTGATTGAAGTCTCAAACTTACTCTTACCACCCTGTATTAACTTAAACTGAAATCCAGAGGAGAATGCTGTCTACTACCATTCCAACTGTGTGCTTTCAGCTGTTGCACATAAAAAGGAAAATGGCCAATGAAAATGCTACAAGAAGGTTTGAGCCGGTGTCCTTTGTGAATACCTTATGCCACTGACTGGCCATATGGAACACTGTCCTCCCAGGTGGCTATGGACAGGAATTATGAACAGGTGTGGCACAAACAGAATATTTACCTTCTCTATGCCCTTGTTATATTGTATTACATGCCAAAAAAAAGCTTCAGGGATCTCTCAGGGACATTTAGGGCTAAACTGCTCATATTTCTATTTTGACAGCATCTATTCAAATGAAAGTTTACAAAAATATCTACTCGACTGCCCATTTTTTTCTACAACAATTGTGCCCCTCTCTGTAGTGTTTTGGGCGTGAGTCCCTGGACCCACTCTGTATCAATATGGCAATTGAGACAACAACGATCATTACATGGTCCCGCATCGAGCACATCTTGTTAGGGGCCCATCTGGGTGAATTGGGCCTGGCTGTTCCATTTCAATGGATTTCACAGCATCCTTCTTAGTTGTGTCCTTGAAAAGAAGTAAACACAGTCTCTGGAGCCTCATATTCACACTCAGTTCACCCCCCCCCCTTTTTTTTTCTCCCTGTTTCTTTGTCTGTCTGATTTTTTTTTATCTTACCCCATGTTCCATACCTCCCTCCTCCTTTCCATCTTCCCGTTCCTTACTTTTCTTTCTGTCTCAGATGTGCAGCACATAAAGCGACGGGACATCATTCTGAAGAGGGAGCTGGGAGAAGGGGCATTCGGCAAGGTGTTCCTGGCAGAGTGCTACAACCTGAGTCCCACAAAGGACAAGATGCTAGTGGCTGTCAAGGTATTTGTGTGTGTGTGTCTGTGTACGTATGGGAGTGATACTGGTTGCTGTCAAAACAAAAGCCATGCCTCCGTAATTACACACACATACCAGCTTCTCTGTTTCCAATTGTGTCATTTTCTCCCAATAAGTTGGAGTGACAGTTCCCACTTAGGATGTTTCAGCCATAGGATGTTTCAACACATTGGTTACGCAATCCAAAAGTGAGCCTTGGGAAGTGGATAGTGTGAGAGTCGTCCCCCCCCCCCGTCTTCCCCGCTCTTCCTTGAGAAGTGGCAAGCAATTTCTTTTTATGAATCTTTTACAAGTAGGATTTTGCTACTTTGCTGATGGAAATATCATGCTACCAATCTACACATTCGCCGCACAATAATATTTGACCATAGATCATGCGTTCATTATTCTTTGACAGCGTATACATGTAGTAGAAGTGGTCAGCACCAGTGAGAAAAAAAACCACTTTTGTTTAGTTAGGCTTCCTCGCAAAACCACGCACTCATCACAGTGGCCTATTGTGGCTTTAAAAGGGCACTTCACTATAGGCACAAAATGAAGTGCTGCGTTTTGTTGTGACATTGGCGGTTCAAGATATATTAATTTCATTAGTAAATTAAATTATTGTGCCCTTTATGTAGTCCTTCATCATAATAAGATTTACTAATTATGGTTTATTTGATAGACTGTACCGATGAAGGCGTTACCACGCACAAATAACCAGGGAGAAATTATATTCCACTGAGCATCTGTACGCCAAGAGAATTATTCTCGTTGAAGAACATTCCCAGCCCTTAAAAAATGGCTTAAACACCTGCCCAAATGTCCACCTATATCTGGTGCTTTATGTATTAAAAGTGTGTTATATTCTCTTAAGTGGAACCCTTGGTCCTCCCATTGCCTGTGAAATGTCCGGCCCTTACCTCTGCCTGTGGATCATCATCATCCTAATCATTACTCTTCATGGGGCTGTGGTGACCCACTGTGTTATTAGTAATGATTACTTAGATCTGCTGTGTTGTGTGGACCTTCTGAGACTTAAAACAGAGCATCCATCAAAACTAAGCCCAGCTGGATCAACCAGGGGATGTTTATCGTTGGCAAATTCTGCAGGGATTTCACAGGATGGATACTGTGCCCTTATGGCTTGCCTGAGTAATCATTTTTGCACCAAACGATGCTCCATTTTAAAAGTGCTTTGTGTGTCATATCTTAACTGTAATTGACAACAGGTACAGTATCTGCAAGTACATAGAATAACTGATGCAAAAAGCATGAAACTTTATAGTATATAAAGTGTATACTGATGAGTGATGTGTATAGTATTTTACAGGTTGAAAGTTCATAATCCCCCCCCCCCCCTCTCTCTCTCTCTCGCTCTCACTCTTAGTCTATGTCTATATCTCTTTCGTTCTCTCTCACTTTCTCTCTCACTCACTCTTACATGCCAGACACCCACAGCGGGGCATTGATTATTTAACAATACAACAGTTGTGTCTGTCTGTGTGTGCTAAAAGAGAGTGTGTGTGGGTGCTGTCTGTCCTGTAGGCCTAGAACAGGAAGTTGGGCTCAAGGACAGGTCAGGAAACTTGGGGCTAATAAGGCATCCTGTTTAGGGATGAATGCACTGCCATCTGGGGATTGGTGCTTCACATCCACCGTAATAGCCCCTCTAAAGCGGTTCCATCATTTGCCTGGCGCTAGTTCTAATTAGTTGTATATGCCAAACGTGTTTTGTGAAAACGTCTTTATAACGTAAAGGGAAGACATTATATCTCACAAAAAGAGGTTGAACACAGGGGTACATTTAGGAGGAGATGTTACACTAGACAAGTTGCGTAGCCTTCCAAGTACTTTCAAAGAACTGGTTTTATTTGCTAACCTTTCTATATTTTCTAATACAAAGTTGTAGGATGCACATAGAATGTACTTTAAAGGTCAATAAAGAGATAAGAGTTTGCTATAGTTTTCTACAATTTATTGTCGTTGAGCACTTGAAGTTATTATTTTGGAATGATGCCTAGAGAAGAACCATTTACTTTAATGTTTCATTTTATTTTGTAATAGAATTTTACGATTCTTTTACATTCGATATTGTACATCTCAACCATTATAAACACTTAAAAATGAAAGAACATATAAGTAAATGCATTTCCATCCAGACACTCTTATATCAATAATTTTGCTGGCTTGCTTT
>JAPMUY010004634.1:0-33372 GCA_026901105.3 Galaxias olidus
TCGGGGCATCCAATTTGTGCAGAACGGCGAGGCACTCCCTGCCCACCTGCCACGCAAATCTCGCAATTTTGCCTGATTTAAAAAATAAAAAGAGCAGAAAACGAGCCTGTGTGTACCACTGCATTGAATTGTTGGTTTAGTCTTGACCCTTGATTAACAGGGGCAGGGGGATGGGAAATAATCAACTAAATAGCTCCAAAGCAGCAATAATGAAAAGGGCAAAGCCATCTGAGGCTAAATTTATGAAGAAAAAATAAAAAGAGGAGAAATGGGGAAAATATAAAGCTTTTGATTGTCAATGATTGCATGATTGTCCCTATGTGACCTCGCCTATATCACCAAATTAACCAGAATCGTCACTGTCTATCTACCCCACAACTTGGATCTCACAAGAGGACGTAGGTTGGGCAGAACACCGGGAAGTAGGCTGTACACTGCCATGTGAACTGCACACGCACGACCATCATTCTCACAAACATCAAAGAAATAACCCTGACTGATAAGAAGAACAACCCTCTTAACCGGAGGCTGGTAGTAATTTACCATATGCATTGCTCAACAAGGTCAGCCGGGGTGACAGGCTAGGATTTTGGACACTGGACTACGTCTGCTATTTCAGCGAAGCCAAGCGCTAATTTACAACACATGGAAGGAAGCCTCTCACTGCTCACATGTGGCATGTGTTTTCCATACTTTTCTTGTGCTTTCCCCTGAAGTTGGTATTGCCTCGTGGGTCTATTTTATTTTCACATCGATTTGTATTTGTATATCCAATGTCTTACCCACTGCTACATGTTGCGCCTTCCTGCTCAAAAACATTTCCATTGATTAATGACATTATTCAACCAACTCCCCAGTCTGCAGTGCATTATTTGTAAGTCACTTTGGACTAAAGCGACAGAGACAGACAGTGGCACTGTTAGCACGTGGAATGGATACGGCACTTCATGGCTCTGTTGGTTTCACGGTTCCAGACAGACCATGATGGTTGGATGGTGGTTACATGCTGCTCCTTGATAACCCTGCCTGCTAATCAATTCCTTTATTCACCAGATGGGACAGGAAGAAAGTATGTGATTAACAGGAATTATAAAATGTTTGGGCCTGCATCCAAATGACCACCGCATACCTCATCCAAATAATCACATGAACACTTTGGAATTGCCAACACGTGATCAAACCCCAGTGGGACAGACACAGCTGCAGCATAAAACTGTAATGAGAAGCAAGGAGTTTAGGCAGCGAGAGGAGAAAATACCCCCTCCCCCCCTCTTTCTAATCATAGATTTAATGTTCTACTTTCTTTGCTTTACAATGTCGTGGAGTCCTCAGCTGAATTTGCAGAAGAATTGTAAATGTTTGTGAAATGTCATGACTATCTTAAAATCATAATGGCAAGTTTGAAACTTCCCTTATATGCTGCACCAGTCTGACCACTGTTTGCAACAACATATTGTTTCAAATGTGCCCAAAAAGCCCAGAATAATTCCCAATGGCAGCTTTTGTTTCCTTGAACATTGTGACAGGCATTGCAGAAATGTTGCAGGGAACTTCACCCAATAGCCATAAAGATCAGAGCTGTTTTCATGGTGCCAGACTTTTTCAGCAGACTTGGATCAATGTGAACAGAGGCCATCAATATAAGGTTCTCTGGAGAAACAAGGCATGGAACTCTGTCCCTTTCTCCTGCCACTCAGACGAGACCTCTGACTCCCCTGAACAAACAGACATGCTCTGCTCAGTTTCCCTCCAAATTGGTCCATTTGCCAACTAATTGTATTAAGGGCCGGGTGCCAATGCCGAAAGGCTGGCACTCCAACACCTCACCTCTTCACAGGGAGCCAGGTGGTTCCTTAAGGCACAGAAAACCTTGGCTGATGGTCTGAGTGGCAGGAAAGAGGGGACAACGTTTGGCACAGTGCACCTGTCCCAAGCTAATTAGTACACTGTGTTCAAATTCTATGAATGCAACATTATGGATAAATGTGAAAAACCAACACACACACACACACACACACACACACAAAGAAACAAAAATTACCATTACATACCTGTGCAGGCACACTTCTTTTTTTTCTGCAGCGTAATGAGCTGTGGAATTGCAGAGCATAGACCAGTATCCTGAGGTAGCTCTTTTCTCTTTTTTTTTCTGCTGACTAATTCTGAACTCCCCATAAGGTCACACCTGTGGCAAGTCTCATTAGCTGTGATTAAAGAAAAAGATACTAAATTATTTGGACCAAAACGATGGTTTGTCTCAGGGTTCACAAAAACAAGATAATTGCTCAGGTTGAGACAAACAGAAAATAACATAAATGAAAGAGAAGGCCCTGAAATGTTTGCAAATATTCTGCCCACAAGTGGGTAGGTTCAGCATGAAAGCGGCCAAAGCCCTCAAGGTAAGAAGCCTGCATCCTGCACCACCTAAGGATGAGGTTGTATGCCAGCCACAGACACAGGGAACTCTAGGTTTCCTCTACTGTACCTACCAGTGAGGAAGTTGGAAATTTCAGTGGGACCGCAGATCACAAGAGACATCTGCAACCTTAAAGAGACCCGTGAGGCTTTGTGAAAGGAGGAATTAATCGCTGCTTTGTGAACTATTTAATTTCTGTTGTTTTTAGTGCAGCTGCACGTTTCAGAAGAAAATATGAGATCCCCCAAATCTCTTTCAGTCAACATTATATTTTTTATTCATGCATTTGTCAGTAGCCTCTCAAATTGAGCTGTTGTCTCCAGTGATAACTAGCTACCAATTTAAAAGTAAAGGGCCTTATTGTTGAACTTGAAAACACTTTCCATAAACCACGTTCCCTCAAAGTAAAACACTTGATCCATTAAGTAATACAACAATTATCACAACGAAAAGGATGTCACAAGCGTTTGGGTTACTAATGAAAGCGGAAGAGGCCATTAGCTATCTATGTTTTCTTAAGGAAATAGTTAGCCAGTCTTCAAAGTGGACAGCGCCAGTTCTCCAGGATGCATTCAATGGGAGGAGAACACAGTTACAGTCAGGAACAATCCCGGTGATCCAAGCAGGAAAGGAATTCACTGGAGGAAGGATAGACCCACACAAACAAAACCAAAAAAAAAAGCCTGCAACCTAACAAGCTCGGTGGAACAATATGCCTGGAAGTTTGACGTGATGGCAGAAGGTTGTGTGAGGAGTTGGGCCTCCTCTCAAACATGCTATTTTAAAGTCTGCATAGTATTAATCTGCAAGGAAAGAGTTAATGCATTATTCAGCTTTTCCTGGTCCTCGGTGTTCGTTTTTGATTTGAAACTAGCAGAGGATGGCCCATGCTGTTGCATTAAGGTATACGGTTTCAGTTTTAAGCTGAGCTGAGATTCAATTTCATCTAAAGCGTCCTGAATATGATTCAATTGTGTCATTGAGGACATACATATCCTGGCGTGTTGGGCAATCATGGCAATTTGCTGGGTGTAATTCAAGAGTTCAATGACAGCGGATACTCTGAAAGCAGGCAACTTAGTTGACGGAAGGAATGGTGAATGTGTTTCACTTCAATCATTTCTGCAGATTCCCTACATTGCTCCTAAAGTCAAGCATAAGGCTTAGTAAGTCACAAATCAGATGTTAGGCAAACATCGAAGGCGCTATTTTCTCACTTGATGTTTACATGGAGCCTTGTATAAGGTACTGGAGCAGAGGTTTAACACTGAACAGGAAGCTTTTAAAAATAATTTCTGGTCCTTTTATGGTATAAAGGAACATGACAGTAACTGCCAAAGAACATGACCAAAATGCTTTTTATAGCCACATGCTGGAAGATTTTAAACAACTTATCAAGACAAGGAGCATCAGGGAGAAAAAAAGAATTTGTTTAGTTGGCAGTCTCACTGCTGCGAGAATAGGAGGGAGATAAAGTATAAACATGATACAATGCCAGTAGCACACTTACAATTCTCACAAAAAGATAAAACAAAAGAAAGTTGGAGAGAACTGTATAGCAGGAACTGAAGACAAAAGGAACGCGGGAAGAGAGGAGAGGGGGATAAATAAATTGGTGCACGTAGAGAGTGTTACCAATGGTTCCTTTTTTTCAAACATGATCCATCTTTAATGGGTGCCATCATTCAGCCGCGTTGCTCAGCCTGGACAGAGACAATGGAGTAAGAGTTTCAGAAGGAGAACCGGAGAGGAATGGACAGATTGATCAAACCAGCATCACAAAGCATAAACACAGGGCTACTTATGCAGCATAGCATATTTACAAAGTCCTCTTTGTGTCTTGGGAGATAGACACAGACTTACCAGCTCTCTAAAACTTGACCCTCCTTCTATTTAGGAAATTAGACATAGTTCTACGGCTGTAAATTACGTGTGTCAATATACCAAAACCATAACCATGTCTTTAATGCCTTTGCTCGACAAAACTGAATATCTAAATACATTGCATGGTGACCTAATTACCATTAAGAGACTGAAATAATTGAACCAAAACCGTTCAGCTTTTGAAATGTCCTCCTGGTGTGGTTGCCGATATGTTCATGGTTCAAGTATCCAGGAGGTGGCAGTATAGTCACATGAGGCAGCTCACCATTGTGTTACAGGGTCGGACAGAATCCAAACTGTCTGAAGACCATGAATAGGAAACAAGTCTCCCAATGAAAATCACACATTCGTATGACATCAGGTGACAGATTGTAAAACAAATGTCTTCTGGTTAGTTATGCATCATGTTGTCAAAATGTCTTGGAACTGATGAAAGCATTATCTGTGAGCACATTTGTATATTTCTTTCACATTATAATGCCAGAGTCATGAAGAAATAACTCTACATTGTAAAGTGCCACTATGGGTATTGCTATCATATTGAGAAAACAAGGAAGACCAACCCATTCATGGACTAGCGACTTCCATACACTCCATCAAACAGATTGAAACCAGACATGAATTTCATGTCTCCGGGCCTTTTACTTTCAGGACCCCACACCCTGGCATCAACCAGCATAATTGTAATTGTGGAGAATTGGTGAGCACCCTTTTTCTACATCAAAAATGTAAATCGGTAAATCCATCGTTATAAAAGCAGTCAACACTTAGTGGACTAACAAACAAATTTTGTACATAGTACCTGTGATGGGACAAATTAAGACTAACCAGCTATATCTGTTGCAAATAATCCTGAGAAATGTAACCAAGAAAATCAGTTTTTTGTGAACTGAATTGATTTGTCATTTGCAGCAGAGTGCTCGATCACAGGCCTTTGGATAATCCAATTTATTGCTTTGCCATTTATTACACATTTCTGTGGCTTTTGGGTCCAATGTCACATCGATTCTTTGATCGCTAGCTTAGCCAGGCCTAATGAGCTGCTATTTGAATCACTGCATAATCACGGCCGTGCTCCCGTCTCTGGCATATGCACTCCAGCAGACCGAGACACATCTCTTCAAGCTGACAATTAGGGATATCATCTCCGACTGGCATTTCATACGGCACATATTCAGCTCCTAATAAGTGGACCTTCTCCTCTCGTAGCACATCACCTTCTTTTAGCAGATAGTATTTTTTGGTTATCAATAGGTTATCGAACAACAAACAACTGGGTCAGCGAGAGCGTTTCTTTTTAAGGCTTCCTAAAAGGTTATGTAAGGGGCTATTATGTCACTAAGTAATTTGCCATGTTTTTTTTATAGAAATTTTACAGCTTATGGCACCAACACACCACAATGTTCTGACCCAATTAATTTGAGTACAGCAAATGTGTCACTGGAGGACAGATGGGAGCAAATAGCAACAGGTGAGGGTTAAGCCTCACCTTCACATCGACATGTCATAGTGACATTTATCATGATCTAGAAATGGCTTTGGGGAAACAAAGGTTATAATTTGAGTCTGTCTGGGTAAGCATACCTACAACACCAATTAAGAAGGATGTGCAGGCGCTCTATGCAGCATAATGAAGGTCTTCAGTGCGGCATAGATGACCTATAGATACCTTTGTCATTATCCTCGGATTTACATGACCAAATTCAATGTTTTGCACCAGCTGTTCTTCCATAGATATTTCTAGAATTAAATCAGTGGAATAATCATTTTCACAAGGCCCAACGTCAATGCAGTGACAAAGAACACATATACAAAAGGGTTTTTCAGACAACATTTCTTTAATACAAAGTCAACATATCTACATACACAGTGGTTTTAAACCATTTATTGTTTCAGTTAGAAGTAACAGTTTGAAAGCGATAGCACTTGGCCCTCATACAAAGAAAAACTATTGAGCATATTTTGGGTTCTTTTTCTTTTTGTTGGTTGTTGTATGTATGTGTTATTTTCTTTTGTTACAATTTTCTCTTTTGTCAGCTTCTCCTCTGAATGAAATTTTCCAGATATTTGGCTGTTGTTTTCACAAGTCTGGCATCTTTACATGTAATCAAAAGAGTAACTAACAGTTGCACAATATCTCACAGACTTACATAGTCTTAGTTTTGACATGGGCCATCCCAAGCCTCGGAGTTTCATCTGAAGAAATTCCCATTTCAGGATTTAGTTCATAAGAAACGTTTCCAGATTCCCACTGTTCGTGCTAGAAATATGAATTTACAGCGAGTCTTTGTTGTTTTGTTTTCCCCTCTCTTGGTCTTTGCATCAGAGAGCCCCTTTTTTGTCTAGTATTGATTTATTCTGCATCCAGTAACAAAACACGGCTAAGAAATACATGGCATATACAAAGCTTAAAATGTGCATGGAGAACATACGTAAATCATAGCTTGTGTGAAGGGTAGGGTAGAAAAGACAAGCAGTGCAGCCCCCTGTTGGCTTTGGCCTTTTCTGACTGTGTGGCCCGTTAACTAAATAGCAACGCTATCTGCATCTCTGCCAACAACCAGCCCACGATATAGATTGACATTTTGGACAGGTGCACTACAGTTGGTTTCTGGTGGGAGGATAAGCTTGCTGGTTGCTGTCGTTTCTAAAATGTCTGGAAGAGGAGGCGTCAGAATCGTTTGGGGGCATAAATTAAAGAATCTATCTGGGTAAAAAAGCACCTGTGGTGAGCCAAAGGTATATGAAAGGGTCTACACTTACTTGCCTCCTAATACACTGCAAGTGGCAAGCAGGGGAGGACTAAAATAAGATACAGAAAATAAAAAAGGAAAACTACTGTACGGGCAGGGTGCAAATTGGACTTATGTTGCAGGATAAATCAACATTAGTCATTTTGAAAAGAGAAGAACCTTGATCTTTGCTTTTCAGTCTGTTGGAAATATGAAAGCTTGAGGGTCAAATCATACAAATACATATAATCTATATATTTGTTTATTTACAGGTATTATATTCTGGATCATAGTTGATATATAACAAATGGATGATCACGTTTTGTCTGAAAGTAATAGATGAAACAAAGGGTAAGAGGAAGGGTAAGTACTTCCTCAAAAACAGATATCATACTCTGTACATAGTCAAAGAGTACAGAATGTTAAGTAGGGCAAGTTTAGACCAAATTAAAAGGTAACTGAAATTAAAAAAATGTAATGTAGACCAGTCTGATCTACTTATACAAAACTCAAACAAATACTAATGACTACACGTTAGTGATAGTAAGAATTTCAACAACATTTAAAAACACCATCTCCTTATCGGCACAGGTCTACCAAGTGGTAGACATTTCAAAGGGATGCAGGACTGGCATACAACCAGATACATCACCTCAATGTAGGGTTATGGTTACAAAAACAATAATAAAAAAGTATCATTATTTGAACATGAGCAATTTCGTTTTAGGGTGGAGGAAAAATAACAAAAGATGAAGAGAAAAACTAAATTCATACTAAGTTTGGATATATCTTTGTAATCTGCATTTAAATATATATGTATGTCTGAATGTGAAACATATTTATATATATATATATTTATATTTAAATATATATATATACATATACGTGCAAACACATTCACACAAACATGTTATACTTAACATTTCTACAGTGAAAAAATAGAATGTCTTTTAACATAATACGAACATATAAGCATTTTTTCCCGCTAATTAAAAAAAAAAACTTCATACAATATATCTGTTAAAAAACTAAAGAAAAAATCAAATAAAAAGTCAGCTATGTGAAGTAAAATAACAATACTCATCATAATACAACATTAATGTTCCATAATGTTACGATAACAATAAGGCTTTTTTGGAAATAAGAAAGACTACACACAGTTCCTTTCATCACTCTGTTAGTGTGCATACCATTCTGAAACCCTTCACAGAATCCATTGGAAAAGCATACACCCATGTACACCCACCAAAGCACTAACCTTTAAAAAAATGGGGAACTTCAAAGTTTGTTTTATCAGACACATATACATAGTGCGTAGAATTGGACCTGCAATGGTTTTGGGGATCTTGTTTTCAAGTTTTTTTATGTGATGTGCAAGTGTTTTGAGTGAATGTCACAATCACATCACGGCATGAAGTTCAAACATGGCTGCCTCTTCCCCTGTCCTCAACACAGACCTCATCCCAAGCACTGGAAAAGCTCAGAGGATTCTCTGGTTTCTCAACCAGTTTCAAGTACTTTACTGTTTCTGCAGAGATGTTAGTCCATTATTGAGTGTAGGCCCAGTCAAAGGGGTGAGTAAAGGAAGCTGGAAAAACGATAAAGGTTAGATTGGGGAAGAGATAATGTGTGGATGCACCTTCAGTCGCGGCCGCCTGGGCGCGAGCTGTTATCAGAGCCGACACTTTCAGAGTCAGCTCCCCGTACCAAGGAGTTACATTTACAGCATACACAAGATAAGCAGCATGTTTGGTTTTTGACAGAAAAAAAAATAAAAATAAGATCACCATTAATGATGACAATGGGTGTTGGTCACTGTACACATTTGTTGAGCCCAGTTGCGGCCATTTTGTCAGTGTCAATACTAATTTGATGTTTCCATTGTTTCCCCTTCAGATATCAGTTGTTCTGGATGCTGGAGGAGCGGAAACCAACCCCTAATGACACCATGGGTCCAAAGGAGTGATCATAATAAGTCATGGTATGCCATTATATCAGACTCACCAGGGGTGGAATACCCATGCCAAATTTCCGTCCAACTGCCAAACCCTCAGCGGTTTGGGAGATCCTTTGACAGGCGCTCATAATCGTGGATTGGGTTTTGTTCTCCACAGCACCTATGTATCTACATGCTTAGAGCTCGAGGAACTGATCCAGTTTGTGACAGTTGGCGTTGGCGAAAAAAACCCAAAGCAAACGTCCCTTTTGAGATGCGCTCCCCAGTTTTTCACGTCCAAAATGTTACTTCTCAGGCCCACTGTTAAGAGTTTAAGAAGGGCTGCTGATACTTGGATAATTACTTCAACGTTAATGGTTTGTTTATCTATGGGCAGTACAATTTCACTTGTTTAGAATTAGGACTTAGACATGAGGTTGATATCAAATGTTTTTGTTTGGCGCAGATGATGGCACAGTTTAGGAACAATCATCTGTTTACACAGGCAACACCAGTTTTGCCATCTCAGGCTATAACCCACACCAAAAATGTTGATTAAGCTCATTGAACTGTTCTGCCCTTACCACATTTCATATAAAGATGAGAACATCCCTGACAATAGCTACGTCACAACATTCTCTTCTTAGGCCCGTTCAGGTTCTGATTTGTCACCACTGCTGTTTCCACCACTGGCGTCTTTGTCTTGATGGTACATGGAATTCTTTCTTTTCAAATAGATGTCCACAAAATGTTTACAATGTCCTCCACATGGAAATACTTGAGGTAAGGTTAGCACAGTTCGACACTTTGATCAGTCCCCAGCGCATATCTCCAGCCACCACCTCGGGTTCCTTTTAGCGAGTGGGAACGTCGGCCGATTTTCTGATGGAATCATCTCCTTTGGTGACAAGGTATGTTCAATTGGAATTGTACTTTAATTCAAACAGGTTGCTTTTAAAAAAAAAATCATCGATTCATTTGCTTTCCCGTTTCCTGGTTGGATTTAAATGACTTATGTTTATCTTCATGTAATTACTGTTGTAGTTGGCATTCGAAAATTCAAGCAAGTTTCTATGGCTCAGGAGACTGTTGAGGGAGCGCAGGGGTTTTTTGGGTGGAGGCGAGATGGCTTTTCTACGTTGCATAGTGATCAAAGCTTCCTAGGTACTCCAAACCGGCCTGGTAGCAGAACTGATACTCATCCTGCAGAGGAGAACACAAAAAGAACGACACAGTGTGAAACCGTTAGTTAATTAATAGCTATGGGGAAGTCGGTGGAAGCAGGGAAATAGCCAATCAAAGGCCAACTAAAGGGGCCTGTGAAGTCATCCACAGTCTGACCTCCGTCTGCACCATGGCTGGCCTCTGTGTCCGCAACATCTTGACCGTCTGGAAGATGTCCACCACTCCCTCGTAACGCATCCTCTCCAGCACGATACTAAGTGTGATGAAGACTCCAGTCCTGCCTACCCCCGCACTGGAAGAACATGCAAACACACACACACACACGCACACACACACACACCGAGTTAGTAAACATGGACACCCAAGTGGCTTTACACCTCCACTGAGTTCATAAAAAGCATAGCGGAGCTTATTATGAAACACCACTCAATTCTTCGAGCGACCATGTGTCAATTCCTACCCCGCAGTTTCTACGACAGGGTTTTCTCTGGTCCCTTGATGCCAGTCATCTGCTCTTTTGCAGCCCTTTTTAAAGCGCTGCTCGCAGATGACGGGAGAGGTAATCTTGATATGTGGAATGCAGGGAATCCACTTTGATGCCCGCCCCCGCATCAACAGTACACAAAAGTATCACAAACACACACACACATTCGCAACCACATACACAGGCACTTAGATTTGGCCTCATTAAGCCCCCCATTGCAAACCTCTCCCTGCCACTGTTCCAGAAATAGGGTGTGGGTCTTAACTCTGATCCTGAAATACTTGAGGGCTGTCTCTCTAAGCTGCTTTGCTGTGAAATAACTTCCACTTCACCAATGGAACAATAATTGATATGACAACAGATTTCCTTGGCTTCTTCTACCCAATGTTTTTTTCTCTCTCTCTCTCTTGTTGCTGTAAGGAGAGGCAGAGGTTGGTAGGCTTGGTGGGTGGACTGTGGGCGAGAGGTTGAAAAGGGAATGGAAAAAGCAGACTTTGAACGTCTAAAGACTTTTAACGAGAAAACATGTCGCCCTATGTGGTTTGACTGAAAAGCCAACTAAACGTAAAGGAGCATGCAGTGAGCTTTATCTTGGAGGATACTACCTCCCTGGGCATGCTGGGATATACAAGGAACAACACACTCAGAACCAGTGGCCATTAGCCAACCCCCCTCCCTCTCCCCCCTTCCCCCATTCTTTGGGTGCTGGTCACAGATCGTTAAATGGACTCAAAAACACAACTGCAGCCCCCAGCCCCCCCCCCCCCCCCCCCCCCCCCTCCACCCCCCAGCTCCTCCTTTTTCTTCTTCTCGGAATTGATAGACTTCCAAATCTGACAGCCGTGGAGCCAGCCAAGAATGGCAAGATTTAGTCCCTCCATTCACAGTAAGTAATCAGGCAATTAATAGCAGAAACACATGTGGCTCCATTTGATAGCGGTGGGAGGGGGAGACCATGGAAGACAGAGAGAGAGAGAGAGAGAGAGAGAGAGGGGAAAAGAGAAGGGATTAAGGAATAGACGGAGGCACGCCAGACAAAGAAGGAAGAGGAGACAGAAAGAGAGCGCGTAAGTCTTTTTCACTCGGGGGATGACAAAGCAGTAGCGTGAGCGAGGCAGCACTCGAGGAGGGGAGCTATAGGTAGACCGGCCGCCCCCGTCTTGCACAACCTCCCCCCCCCCCCCCCCCCCAGCCCTTTCCAAAGCCTTCACCTCAGAGCCTTGTAACGCTGCATCGCTCCAGTCATCCGGTGTGCACGACATATTGAACCGCCGCTCATAACAGTGCCGGCGGAGACACAGACGACGCTCTCCCCTCCGTCTGCAGGCTATAACCATGACAGAGTATGACTCCCTTGACCCTAACAGCTCTCGGGGGATATAGTTAATGTGTGCACTTGATATCATCGCGGAGGGAGGATGATGTCAGTGTCTGATGTCACGGTGGGTTGCTGTGGAAGAAGAGACGCCGTGCGTGTGCGGCGCTCCTGAAAGCTAGGTACTGGAGGAAGGGACGGATGGGTATCCCGTCAGACAATCATGTCTCCAGCGGCTTTGGCTTACTATCCTTTGGAACTCGGAGCAAAACGGCGTGAGGCCAGCAGAGGAGCCGGCCGGCCCGGCCCGGCTAGTGACACGTTTAGATGGACCCCCAGTTCCAGACCAATCCATGTGAATAATCCTGTGTTTGACGGTCAAGGAATAACGGTCCCCACCACGGTAACGACAAAGGTTACCTTGGACGACACCACGAGGGAAGCAGAAAGCATCGCGTGCGGCTCGTAAAAACCCAAAATGGCCGTATGATTTCATGCACATCCCTTTTTTTCTCTCTCGCAAATGCCACGCTGCATCCCCGGCTTATCAATTATGGATGCGCTGAGCCCGTGGCGGTGCGGCGGTCGTCTGCTGCAGTGGCAATAAGGGGAGAGAGAGGAAGCATGGATCATGTCTGATGGCGCCATTAACAGGGCTCTGCAGGAGATGCTGTAATCCCCTTAACATCGGCCCGCGTGAGTCATTATACACCAACACTATTGTGTACACACACACACACACACACACACACACACAGAGAGAGAGAGAAACACAGCAGAGCAGCTTAAAGCCGTAACAAATCTAATATGTTGTTTACACGCACAACAGGAGCTGGTGTACTTACAAGTTGGCCAAATAAAGACAGAACATTCAACTTTCAAAAGAATATACCATAAAGACAAAACGTATGTCTTAAACATGTCATACATCTCTCAGCATATTTAATAACGTGAAACACCCCTATCACAGGACGATCCAGAAACCACAGTGTAGACTACGAGAGCGGGGGACGTTACCTGCAGTGAACAGAGATAGGGCCGTCCTGTCCAAACTGTTCCTTGGTTTTATGCACCTGGCCAATGAAGTCGATGAAGCCCTCCCCGGATTTGGGGACGCCCTGTTCTGGCCAATCAGTGAACTGGAACTGTCTCACTGTTCTGGACTGGCCGTCCTGAGGGAGACAAACAGGGAGGGGACAGCAATCAGGAAACAGGGACAAAGACTGTAATGAGGAAAGGAGATCTCTGCAAAATGTTCTCTGTTACTGGCAACAACAAACAAAACACACACACACACACACACACACACACACACACACACACACACACACACACACACACAACTCACGTCAACGATTTAAACAGCACAAACTGGTCCCTCTTCTGAGTTTGCCCTCCACTGTCTAGTCTGTCTGCCTGCCCAATGACAATACCACCTGGCACACAAGCGTGCGCGCACAAACACACACACACACACACACACACACACACACACACACACACACACACACACACACACACACACACACACACACACACACACACACACACACACACATCCTCATTCCCCTGCCATCCCTTGAAATCTCTCAGACAGCTTGTCCTCTCTTATCCTTTTCTCTATTTTGTCTGCTGTCGTTTTCCAGGCCCGCCGCGGACTGGGTCTCCGTCTGGGGCTAATCGATAGTGTATCAGCCGTGACATGCGTCGTCTTCTCGACACCGTGTTAAATGGGATAATCCCGCACTCTGATCAATAAACAGAGCTGACGGATGAGTGGAGCAAGGGGGACCAAAAGCAGAGGTAGGAAGTCTTAAGGGTACCTGTGGAGAGAGAGGTGCTGCTAGGAGGAGCAGCGGGGTTAGCATCCGGAGACTCCGAAACAAAACTCCCTATCCCATGTTCTCTTTCCAGTAGAGAACAATGACAACCGGGAGAGCTCTATTGTCAAGGTCTACCACTATCATTACTGCTGTTCTATTCACATTATAAATGGCATGATGTGCTTTGATATAAGGCTAAAGGTATTTGTGTCTGCTGCAGTGCAAATGGCTTGGAACATATTCCTTTGAAATGCAGTGATTGGTCGTGACGCCACGCTGCCCGTGTAGAGCAGGACCAGTTAGAAGGGGAGCTGGTGAAAGCATGTTGTTTGTCGTCTCCTGCCTGGCTCGCCTCACAGCCTCGTGTCGTTTGTTTGACAGGCGTGTCTCGCCCTCTTTCTCTTCCGGCATGTTCCTTTTGTACTCTCCCCAGAACCCCTCATTTGAAAACATCTTGCCTCTCCGGTGCAGGGATTAAAAATGAAAGAGAAGAAAAACAACGCAATAAACGAACCGCGCAGGAAAAGAAAACAGAGAATGGAAAAAAAAAGAAAATTGAACACACAACCTGAGGGCCTGCGCACTGTGTCAAATTGTGTGATTAAATACGTGACTGCCTTGCTAGACGCAAGCGCTCGAAACACACGCGAGCGCGCACACACACACACACACACAAACTCCCACCCACCCCTAGCCTATGAACACAGCTAAATCACATCTTTCCTCTATCCATCCCACCCCTCTCCTCTCCTCCTCTGTCCTCCCGTCGTTTGTGATCAGGGCTGCTTGCTGTCGGCTGAGAAGGTGGAGTCTGGGTGCACTGGCCGGCCTGATTACTGGAGTGGGGTGCTTTGATGATTCAATCAGAATGAAAGAGAGAGTCCCGCTGAGCGGAGCTGCTGCCAATCGCACTGCACCGGACCTCCCCGTCCCCAGCCTCTCCGCCTCACCCTGAGCACCCTGTGTGGGGAAGTGTGGACGCGTCTCCTCAGGAGTGTGTGCCCGTCGGACAGGAGTGTGCATTCTAGTGTTTCTGTACCATGCACTCTCAATATGTATGTGTGTGTGTGTGTGTGTGTGTGTGCGTGTGTGTGTTTGTGTGTGTGTCATCAGCGATGCAGAGGGTGATTTGTAAAGCGTCTAGGCATGTCTATGTATGTGGGATTCTATGTCTTTAAGAGTAATTACGTGGAAAAGCTTTGGTGAGGACATGGATCGTGTGTGTGAAAGAGAGAACAAACTTGAGCGTGTGTGTGTGTGTGTGTGTGTGTGTGTGTGTGTGTGTGTGCATGATGATGGAGCACCAGCTTAAGCAGCCATTCTGTCTAATCTCTCAGTGGGGAGTAGCAGGGGGCTGGGGCTGGGTAATGTGAGACTGTGAAGACCAACATGAGTGGTGCTAACTAGCCCGCCTGCTGCTCAGCCAATCAGTTCAAATGTCCACCCGTTTGAGGTTAACACCGGGCTAAAATGACTGCTTGACAGAATGCTAAACAGAAACCCACGTTAGCTTTTGTGTGCTCACTGAATTCCAAAAGGTAGCAGCACAGGCTAATTCTAGTGTAACGGCATACAACTTCACACCTGTGCACCCCTGACTGCACACAAACACACACACACACACACACACACACACACACACACACACACACACACACAGTCACCTGATTCCACACGTTCAATCTTTTGTCATGGTCAATAGCCTTACCCTGGCGTCGGTGACCTTGAACTCGCGGAGGATGTACTGGGGCATGTTGTACTCGGCCATGGGGTCCACCACAAAGTACTGGTACCTGGCAGAACGCTCGGCGGGCCAGTACTGGTGGCACTTTTCCTGGTGGGAGACATTGGTCCACTCAGCTTATTTAGCCACTGGATGGCAACATATTACCACTGCACGCTGACATCAGTGCTGATGTTAATTGAGACGGGGAAACCACTGTGCAGTATGTGTCTGTCTCTGGAATGGTGGAGTCTGACCATGAACGTGAATGAGTGAAAGCGGCATGTGAAGAAACTACTGTTCTATTTAAATCCTTCGAAAGAGTATCTGATTCAGTGTAATTCATTGACATTCAGAGTGTGTGTGTGTGTGTGTGTGTGTGTGTGTGTGTGTGTGTGTGTGTGTGTGTGTGTGTGTGTGTGTATTACTGTGTGTGTGTGTGTGTGTGTGTGTGTGTGTATGTCTGTGTTTGTGTGATTGTCTGTGTGTATGACTGTGTTTGTGTGCGTGTGTGTGTGTGTGTGTGTGTGTGGTGCTGGTGCCCTACCCGTCCCATCTCCCTCAGCTTGGTGAGCATGACAACGATGGTGGAGTTGTTCTCCCACAACATCCTCCAGAAGTCCTCTGTGGTCTCTGCCAGCGGACCCTGCGTGGCAATGTACGCCTTCTGTTGCCTGGAGATGCGCGCGCACACACCCACACACACACACACACACACACACACACACACACACACACACACACACACACACACACACACACGCATTCAGTTCCCTTAAAAAACAGTTAACATACATAAAAACAAAAGAGGGCTCTCACTTGTTCCATTTAGCGTTCACTACTTCTACACACACTGGACACAAAGCGCTACCTGTATCCGTCAATGAAGCTGGCGTTGATGTAGTCGGAGCCCTCCAGGCCTCGGATGGGCTGCAGGCAGACGCGCGTGGTCTCGTAGGGCATGATGTTGACCAGCCGGTTCTTGAACTTGTTGCAGGGCAGGTTGGCGCTGATGAAGCGGGACGTGTGGGCCTTTGAGTTGGCCAGACGCTGGGATGAGGACAGAGAGGGAGGGAGGGAGGGAGGGAGGGAGGGAGGGAGGACGGGAGGGAGGGGTACAGACACAGAGATAGGACGAGATGGTGGGAGTGATACGGTGGGAGGAAGAAGGGTACGAGGAGATAGGAAAACAATCAGGGGTAGTTGGAGAGAGATGTAGGGATAGGGTGAGAAGGGGGGCGGGGGGATGAGAGGAGAGGAGGCGTTGGGAGTGAGAGGGACAATACACAGAGAGAACCTTCATGACAGAAAGTAATAAGAAGGGCCCTATCTAATCTCATCTCACAGGGGGTTATGGATGACTGTGGCGAGCCCCCTTTAAAATGCAGAGCGCTCTATGATGCCATCTCGCCATTCATCATAAAGGCATGGGAGAAGGCTAAGGCCTCCCAGTCTCCTTTTACACAGTACAGCACAGCACAGCACAGCACAACTATCTCACACGCTTTGGGCTCGCACACTCGCTAACAAGCTGCCGGTGCATCTAGCTCCAGCAAGAAAGCCAACTCTGAATCTCTCTCACTGCCGAAAGTGGGTCAGCCGTGCCTTTGATAACGGAGGGCTGGTGCGAGACCACACACACGAGCGGGGACTAGACACACACACATTTTTTTTGTTCCCCCCTCCCCTCACCCTGCACACACACACACACACACACACACACACACACACACACACACACACACACACACACACACACACACACACACAAACACACACACACACACACACACACACACACGCAGCGGCGTGATGATCTCAATGAGGACCTGTGCTACTAAATCAACATCAGCTGGACCACCCGCGGCTTCTGTGGCTTAGCCTGTCTGACTGTCGCCTCTGCTCTGCCCTCCCTGACACCGCACGCGCGCGTGTCCGTGGACGTGACAAAACGGCAAAAGGTGTGCTTACGTGTGAGCGTGTGAGGTGTGGCTGCGTATGAATGAAAGAAAGAGAGAGAGTGTGTGTAGGTCCCTCTGTATGACTTTGTAAGTGTGTGTGATTGCATTGTCCCAACACTTTTGGGCATTCTGGTCTTTCAATGGATTACACCTTTTTGAAGGAGCCTTTCTATCCATCAATCTCTCCTCTATTTCACGGGTGCCCCCCCCCGCTCTCCTCCTTGCATCATTTATCTCTTCTCTGGTGCCAGCCACTTGGGCTGTCGTTGGCCATTTGGCCTCACGCCAAGCCTCTCCTCTGCTCCTCCTATCCCTCTCTCCTGTCCTCCCTTTGATCCCTTTTTCACAGAGGCACCTGGAGGGGCATGAGACGGGTTGGCAGCACTAAAGATGCCCAGAGCTACTCCAGCAAGCACCAGAGGGGGCCGCTGAAAACTCGTCCAATCTGGCAACCCCTCCTCCTGCAGGCCAGCGAGGCACCTAGGGAACCTGTGGTCACAGAGCCACTCGCGGTTGCCATGTGCTTTTCTGTTTAATGTAATTTCAGTTGGACTGCGAGGGCTGTGCAGGATACACAGCCTGAGTAGCATGTACTATGGGGTAGCGAGACAAAATGGAAGCCGTGGGGTTAAAAGCCAGCACTGGAGGCACACAGACAAAAATACGTTTTTAAAAGCTTTGAAAGCTTTAAAAGGAAAATCAAGTCTGACCATTTCTGTCTGTTCTCCCAGCCCAAGCCGAGCAATGGAAGTGGTTCCCCCCTGCTAACCCTTCCCTCCCCCTGGCCTTGCGGTAGAGTGTACTGCCCCCATCACCTCCACCTCAGTCTAACATACAGACATCCCTTTGTTCATTAGTGTAAGGGCCCTCCCCACTTGCCCTCCAATCCACCCCCATTCATCAACATCAGCTATTAATTACGGCCTCCCCCGAGTCTGCATGCTCAAGCCGGCGCGGCCATTATGAATTCCACACGATGTTATACAGTGCTTTTATCACAGATGGCATTGTTAGATTCTGTCTGGCTGGAGACGGTGGAATTACAATGGGGGACGACACCTTTCTCGACTGCTGTGCGTTGCTGTTGTGATGAATGGCGAGAAATGATCACAGAAATGATTTGAGGAGGGTGCTGATAAGGTGCCCTCGTGTGCCTCAAGGTCGGCTTGGCGGGCCTGGAAGAGTAACTTACTGTTGTGACTTCTTTACAGTCCATTTCTTAATAGCCTCCACTCATCACTTTTTCTACTTTGTTGAGTTGCAAAATAAACATTTTCTGCTGAATATCCTTTATATTTGGCCCACTGGATGGTGACCAAACCATCCTTTCTTAAGCGTATTATTTCAAATCCTCAAAAAAAAGAATAATGAGCCCAAACTGCAGAGGGCTTAACTATTCCATTTCTAGCTTTCGCTAGACAAAAATAATTTGAGTAGAGAGTGCAAGCATGATTAAATAACTGAAGTGCAGCTCAAGAAAAGTGTAATTGCCTTTTCTGGCGACTCCATTACTTGGACATATGCATAGAAAAAAAGCATAATTTAAAAAAAGACCATTTCAATTTTCATTGTTGTTACCTGATGCGTAACATAATCAAAAATGGAAGAGAACATTGTCAATATTTGTTTGGTGTTTATGTTTTCTTAAAGTGCTTTTATTTGCAGCCTCAAGCTACTGTCAGTACACATTTGTGCCGCCAGGATCCAATTGAAGGTCACAAGAAGCACTCAGAAGCCACCAATTTATCTCACTCTCCTCAGACCTTCCTCTCAACTGTAAGCCCACACTAGTACCACAAGCACAAACTACAATTCCCCTCTATCCCACACCATGTATCAGTTCCATTACCCTCAACCAACCAAACTGCCATTTTGTGCAATTCCGCTAACTGAAGCGGCCATTTTGTGCCTTTCCCTAGCCAGTTTTCTCTCCCTCGCTTTGAACTTGGGCTCTCACCTTGAACTCCAGCTCCATGCCGGTGACGTGCTCCCCGCTCTCCACCTGCGCCAGCTTCTGGATGTAGGAGTAGAGGCTGCGGGCGGCCACCTCTGTGTTGCCGCAGGCCACGGCCTCCAGCAGCGCATCGTGGATGAAGCTGTACTGGTCCTCCGTCTGCACCATGTAGTTCCTCTGCGAGCGCATCAGCGTCACGTGGCCGTAGATGTCCACCGTCTTCTCGTGCTTGATGCGCTCCAGCATGGCGTCGATGACGATGAAGCAGCCGGTCCGTCCTACGCCCGCACTGCAGAGGGAGGAGGAAGGAGAGGAGCGGGCAGAGTTTCCTCTGCGTCTACTTTCACGTGCTTACTTATTATGTTAATACAGCTTATTGAATGGGGAAGAGGATGTTTCTTTGTGCATTGCTTAGGCAATATTGGGCAACACTTGTCATGCTAATAAAGCTAGTTTGAATAATTTGACAAGCGCTGTAAAAGACGGCATGGAGAGGCAGAACGAGGCACAGGAAAGAAGTGTAAGAGCTGAATAAGAGAGGGCAAGGATAAAAAAACAAGAAAACAAGAGGGGGCAGAGGTAGTAAAAAAGAAAAGGGTAAAGATATGCAATGAATAGGACACTGCACAGAGCAAACACATAAGATAGAGGAGAACGAAACGGACTCTTTGTGTCTGTGTGCGTGTTTGAGTCCATGTGTGTGTGTGTGTGTGTGTGTCTGTGTGTGACTCAGAGCCCTGCAGTCTGGCATTAACACAGTGAAGAGCCGTGACCTTCACTTTACTCACTACTCTCTCTATTCAACCAGCCCACTGCCTGACTGGATCAATGCACTGAACCGTAAACACACACACACACACACACACACACACACACGCGCACACACACACACGAGCGCACACACTTGGGCCTGCCGTACTGTAGAGTGAATCACTAAGGGATCAAACGCATTTTTACATCCAAAAAGAAACCAGGAAACTGCCTCTTAGAAATATAATCAAATATAACACTGCTTTCTTTATCCTAGAGTGCAACACAACTTACATGCAAAACAATATATATGGTCGAGTATGTACACTTCTTCGTACAGCGCTGCCTACTGTGTGTAGGACCAAACCTGAGCTGAGATGAATTGTGTTGTGCGTTGACCCCTCACATAAATTGAGCTCCAATGTCAATTGATGATTTACTGGTAGAATTTAGTTCTATCCGAGTGAGCCATCAATTTCAGAACCTGACAATGGATTGTATATGGCATGTTGTACAAGCCTCGATGCCAGTTGGGGCTCTAGGCACTTCCTATACATCTGCAATACACCAGCTTTCACTCCATGTCTGACCAGGTCACGTCGGTTAGAAAGGTTTCCTAGCCACCACCTGAGGGGGAAACGCTGCTGCTGGACAGGCTGTCAAAGTTTGGAAAAAGCCTGTGTAACTGACAGCTGCCAGGGTAGACTATTTTGGGTGGCTAGCGAGTTGTTTATGGATAAACAGATCTACGGAGAAAGACAGGGTGGAAAATTGTAGAACCTTCGAAAAAAAGCCGTCTATCACTTCATTTACACTTCCCGTCACCACTGTGATATGGGTTAACTCCATGTATTTCCATAAGTGTGATGCAGGAAGACTTGCACCAGGCACTGACCTGCAGTGCGCGATGATGGGCCCGGCATCTGGAGGGTTGCAGGTCTTCACCCTGCGGAGGAAGGCCAGGAATGGCGTGGGGTACTCGGGCACCCCGTGGTCGGGCCAGGCCGTGAACTGGAACTGACGCACCTCCCGCTTCTCACTAGAGCCGTTCTGCAGAGACAGCGGAGAGAAAAAACAGGGTTGAATATGAGTGAGTGTGAGTGAGTTGTGTTTACGTTGTTCTCTGAGGGGGGGGGGTATTCAACGAGACGAGTGAATTAATGATGTTTGTGTGTGTCTGCATTCCTTTCAAGTCGGTTCTCTTGGATGGGCCGGCAGCTCGATCTGAGCAGTGGAGTCTCGGAGACAGAAAACAGGCTGACAAAAAGCCAAGGGAAGCACTCTACTGCTAGTTACTGTGGACAACCTTCAGAGTAACTAATGTGTGTCAGTGAGGAAGCCCCCTGGGGGAATAATCACACACCTATACGTGTCGCTTACCCACTCTGCTCGGTCTGCGTGCCAGCCAGCGTCGTGGGCACACTAGCTGTGGACACCAGGCGGTGCGTGGTTTTCCCCTGGCGTGACAGACATGGAGATGTGCTCCTACTGCCTGCCCTCTCATTTCCCTTTCTTCCTGGAAGCTCTTTAAAAGAGGCTTTTGCATTTCAATGTGCTGTTTCTGCTTTCCTGACAGAGTATTTTTTCTTCTCCTTTTCGCTGAATAAATGAATAAATAAGTACGGTAATTAAAAGCAAACTGACCTAGTTTCAGGCTTTTTATTTGGACCGTTCCCTGGCTTTGTGTTTCCGCAGTGGAGGCTCTTTGCAAGGCAGAGCTAGCATCCTGGTGGTTTGAAAATAATTTATCACTCTAGAAGGTTCCGTGTCACTGCAGGATATGCATACATATTGATGTTTCTTCCGTTGACTTGTTGGGTAAATGCTGCGCACGGTGGAGTGTGTGTGTGTGTGTGTGTGTGGTTCGGTTGACTGCCTTACATCTCTGTTTTTCTATAGTCTATGGGTTTGTCTGTCCATCAAAGACCACCGCCACCGACTACTTCACACAAATTCACCAAAATCATTTTTTCTTTGCTCGTTGTCTGAAAACAGCGCAGCGAGACATTTCAAAGAAATCAGAAAGGATGGAACGAAAGGAGAATGGAGGAAGATAAACCCCTCTAGGAGCTTTACGAGGCAGTCCGAAGACCACGGAGAGACTGAGCAGGAACCAACAGGATAAAAAAGGAAGATAAAAAAAGAGAGAAAAAATAAATTGGATAAAAAAACGAACGACACACACTGACAAAGAGTCAAAACAAAGAGTCAAAACAGAGGAAGTGTGGAGCAATGAGATCTTTTCCAACCGAAAGTTGTGTGAATGTCAATCCCCCTAAAAGAACAATGGCTATGTTCTACTTGGCTTGCCTTACAACTCCTCTTGATCTAATAGGCAACACCAGACGCGCACACTGCAGGCGCGTCTCGTCACAAAGGGTGCCAGTGGTAATGGTCGACCGCTTAAGAACAGCCCTCAGTTTGTCACCTCCCTCCGCGTCGTCTCCCCGTCTCCCACCAAACACTCTGCTGTTTACTTTGACCGCCAAAGCATCAATGGGTGTGTGTTTGTCCGCGCCGAGTTTGTGTGCGGAAAGAGCAGCTTGCCAATTACGTATGTCGCCTTTTCTTCCACTCACTTTAGCTAAGTGCCTCTCTTCAGAAGACATTCATTAAATGATGATGGATGAGAAATGAGAGCTAGAAAAAGAAAAAAGGCTTGGGTTTCGTGGGAGACGGGAGGAGGAAGTAGGGGATGGGGGGGGGAATGAAAGGGTGAGGGGCCGTAGAAGAGAGGGAGCAAAGGAGGAGTAGAGGACGGGCCGAGGCGCTGGGGATCAATTGTGGCACGCGACGGCTCGCCCACGTGTTCTCAAATGATTTTGAACGTTCGTGTGTGCTTTAATGGTTTGCCTTATCAAAAAAAAAAAGAAATGTCATGTAATGCATGTAACAAAAGGGTAAACCCCAGTCTTTTTAACCATCAATGCTGATTCACCGTCATTATAGTGTGATAAAACAAAGAATGTCTGGGCTAAGAAGCTACAAAAAAGAACTGGGTGCTCTGTATTTTGTCGGCTCCGAAACCATGCCCAAAACAAGATCAGGTTTATACCAGTCTTATTGTGAGAGACTCTTAATTCTGCTGCATATGTTTTTTTTGTAAGAGCAAAGTACATGAAGACAGCACTGAGTCGGAGTCGGTGTGCTTGTTTTGATTTTGTCTTGCTAGCAATAAGAAATACGGACAGCACCAGAGTATATGAGAAATTTTTAAAATGTCTAAATTAAGGTAGTGTTTGATGCCCTTGTAAACAGTAACATCTTTGCTTTAAAACAAGGCACATCTTAAAGTAATTGGGCAGATATTGGCCTAGCAGGCCCCCTAGATATCCTGTTAGTGCTGTCTCAATTTTTTTAACTAGCTACCTCGTCTCACAATCGATGCTTTACAAGACAGAAGAGTGAATGAGTCAGAAGAAGGGGCCTTCGTAAACAACTCCCTGCCACCTTTTCTCTTGCTCCTGTTCCCTGCCCCACATGGTCTACTCTGTTGGCTTGTGGGAGTAATGCTGTGTCGAGTGCTGGCTAAAAAGCAGAACATTTGATAGAGGGACATAAAAAGAATGGGGAAAGGATGAAAGAAAAGACTGTGAGGATTAATGAAGAAAATAAGAGAAAGCGAGAGAAGGAACCAGCGGGAGAAAGAGGTGAGGGGGTGTGCCTGTGTCTTTGTCTGTTTTAGTGGGGGCCCCGGGAACCGTTAGTCAGCACGGAGGGCGTTGTCCCTCGTAGAGGGCAACAAGACCGGGCCGTGCATACATCAAGCCAACCCCATCTCCCACCCCCAGGCCGGTCTTGTCCCTCACCTCACACCAGGTCGACCCCTGAGGCTGAGACAGGGGCGAGGGGGATTTAGCAGCACCGTGGCTGGCCCTGTAATGTGTGGGGGATTGGAAGCAACTGGGAGCAAAGAGGAGAACGAGGGGAAGGGAAGGGGAAGCACTGACAAAGTCTTCTGAAGTCGAACAAAGGATTAGGAAAAGTACATGTGGCGGTGCTGATGAATAATTATGTTTAACACCTCAGAGCAGTAAACCTGTATGAAGGTGTGTGTGTGTGTGTGTGTGACGCACGGCCTGCAGTACCTTGTGTGTGAGTGTACCTTTTGTGTGTGCGTGTGTGTGATGCACAGCCTGGTGTACCTTGTGTGTGAGTGCACATTTTGTGTGTGTGTGTGTGAGTGATGCGCAGCCTGCTATACCTTGTGTGTGAGTGAACCTTTTGTGTGTGTGTGTGAGAGACGCGCAGTCTGCTGTACCTTGTGTGTGAGTGTACCTTGTGTGTGTGTGTGTGTGTGTGTGTGACGCACAGCCTGGTGTACCTTGTGCAGGGAGAAGGTGCGCACGCAGAAGGTGGCCAGCTCGATGGTGTCCAGCAGGGTCACCTGGGTCATACCGTAGGTCTCTGTCCCCCGACTGGGCCAGTACTGGTCACACTTGATCTAAGGGGCAAGCATTGGAACACACAATTAGAAGAACACACACACACACACGCACACTACTACGCACACTACCACACACGTCTACGGCCATCACACATTCAAACCCCATTGATAATTCCTAATGGTTCGTGTCTTCTTCTCTTGCGAAGACCACGAGGACGCTGCTCTTATCTAGCTCCTCTCCTAAGACCCCTCTCCAGGGGAAATATGTCCACCACAGGGACCGAGGCAAGTCACGTCAGCTCCAGACCTTCAAGCTTCCCCTGCTGTCACTCGCCCCCTCCCCTCCACCCCCTTCCCTAAACCACCAGAAGGATCTCACCACCCGTCTCCCCACCCATGACAACCGATCAATCAGGGAGGGGTGGATGTTTCCTTTGGATGGAAGCTACACCTCCGCGCTCCTCAGCCCAGCCTAATGAAGATTCATTCAATAAAGGGTGTGAGACGCCGGCTGCCCCCCCCAGGCCATGATGTGAAGTGACAGCTAGCGAGGGAGACGCGTCGCTCCAACGCTCGCAGTGCGCTAGCCCTCGACGGTTCCAGGCCCCTATAACGCTGATGGCATGTGACAGCGGGGGACGGGGGGACGGGGGGAATGGGGGACGGAGGGATGGGGGGGGGGACACACGCGTGTCGCACGGGCAGGTAAACAAATGAAAAGACAGGGACGTAGGGAGGGGAAGAATGAGCGGAGACACCTGGAATAAGACAGTCTAATGGTGAGAGAGGTTTTGTATTCGTGTCCCCATGGTGGGACGGGACGAATCCCCTGTCCTCCTCTTTGACACGTCGACAGCAAGACACCATTTTGTTTGACAGGAAACCACTTCCTGTCTACCCTCACTCTGCACACCGGAACACAATCCCCCACGGCGCAGCTGCCGACATGGACTCCTGTGTGTCTGTGGCTGTGCCTACCCGCGACATGGACTCCTGTGTGTCTGTGGCTGTGCCTACCCGCGACATGGACTCCTGTGCGTCTGTGGCTGTGCCTACCCGCGACATGGACTCCTGTGTGTCTGTGGCTGTGCCTACCCGCGACATGGACTCCTGTGTGTCTGTGGTGTCTGTGGCTGTGCCTACCCGTGACATGGACTCCTGTGTGTCTGTGGCTGTGCCTACCCGCGACATGGACTCCTGTGTGTCTGTGGCTGTGCCTACCCGCGACATGGACTCCTGTGTGTCTGTGGCTGTGCCTACCCGCGACTTCTCCTCCAGTCTGGTCATCATCACCACAGTGGCGGCTCTCTGCTCCCAGACCATCCTCCAGAAGTCCCCAAAGGTCTCCGGCAGGGGGCCTTGCGTGGCGATGTAGGCATTCTGCTTCCGGTAGCCATCGATGTAGTTTGCGTTGATGTAGTCGCTACCGGTTATACCTGGGGGAAGAAAGGGGGATTTGCCAGGAGAATGAGCTGCCACAGATACTGAGAACAGGAGGAACTACATTGTCTGTTCTTCCTGCCTACTGTCCCCCTTAACTTTGCTACTTTGATCGTTCTTTCTTTCTTTCTTTCTTTCTTTCTGTCCTATTTTATTCCGACGACGTTCCTCCATCCTTTCTCCCGTCGACAGAGCCTTTCCTAAAGCCCTCCTGGTTTCTTATTGGCCTGTTGCTGGGCCACCCCTGTAGTGTGTGGAGGAGAGAGGCTCTGTGATGGAGTGGGGAGGCTGGAGTGCACTGAAAGACGGAGGAGCGCGGGGCCCAGGGAGTAAATCAGCGTTCCCTCTCTCCCCCATCGCTCTCAGCCTCCACCACAGCAAGTCACCCCCGCCACCGCTCACTAAATCCACCGTAAAGACATGCTGACTGTGCGTGTGTGCTTGTGTGTGGGAATGTTAAGAACGAGCTGTAATCTCTGCGCGTTCAATGATGAACTATAATTAACATTATCTATCACTTGAAAGTGCCTCGGCAAAGTAAGAAATGATCACCCTGTTAGACTAATTCCTATGCGTCTTCTATTCCACTCAGCAAGACAATATCATCTGTGACGGCATGTCTAACACGGAGACTCTAATGATAATAGACAGTGGAATATCACCCGCCATTGTGGCACTTTCCTGACCCTACTGCTGCCGGGCTTCCAAAAGTCGGCTCTGACAGACGATGATGGCAGCCCTTGTGTTCAGGAGGCACGTTCCTTGACTGAGGTGTTTTTCACTCGACTGGTTAACAATGAAACACTCGACTGGGCTAATTTAAGAGCAGGGACGTGGGAGAGTTAGGCGACAACCCAGGGGGAGCGAGGGGGGGAGGAGAGACGAGAGAGTGAGAGAAAAAAACGTCATTAAAAAGGATTCCACGTTGCACAATGCGATTGTGGCGCCTTGGCTTTAGTCATAGCTAAGTGCGCAGAGAATGGCTGTGTGCATGAATTGTTTTACTGCTGGGACTAATGGCAAAATCACTGCGCTGTAAAATGAAAATTTCAGACTTGATTAATTTATGTATTTATGGGAGAGTTTTTTTGTGCCCAAGAATGAATTTGTTATGCGTGTTGTCGCACCCTCAAATTAGGACCAAAGCGGGACGTCAAAATCACGTCGGCACAGATAACTGGCACTAGAGCAGGGTGGTAAAACGGGAGCAGCCCTGAAGACTGAGCAACTCTTTGGAAAGGCAATGTCAGAACAATGTCAGAGAGGAAAGGTGACTTCCGCCTACTCCTCCTGGGATCCAGGGAGGTGGCTGCCTCAGGGACAGTCGCTCCAATGAGATTAAATACGACCAAATGGGATGGTGAGCTCACTCGGGAGTGGGACTGAATCCGATCTCACACACAAATCGATGTGCTTTGCGTGCCTTCCCTTGGAGGAAGCCAACGTTACTCTGGGAAGAGGGGTATTCTCACCTTCGATGGGGGCCAAGATGACGCGGGAGTGATCGTAGGCAATGACGTTGGCGTAACGATTCTTCGGTTTATTCACCTCAAGGTTGGAGTGTTCCCAGGTGAACTGCTGGCCAGGATCAATAGACTGTAGGGGGGAGGTGCACGCACGCACGCACGCACGCACACACACACACACACACACACGCAGCCAACATTATTACAGAAGAAATAAGAAACGTTCGGAAGACAGAGCAAAAAAAGAAAAAAAAAACGGAGGGATAATCATAACAGCGAGAAAGAGAGCCGAGGGGAGAAAGATAGAGATTGAATGAGGGCCAAAAAGGACGGGGCAAAATGAAACAATGAAACACAACATCATTACAAGCTGCTCGCTGCCTGTTCGAAAGCTGCCACGCCCGCGTGCACTGCTTTATCAAGATCATTAATGGAGACAGTGTATAATGGCCATACAAATATTGATAAAGGTGGCAGCTCTTCCAGCTTTGGGGAACAAGAGGGAGAAAGCGGGGGCTCACGTCTCAGGGCTGCCAAGATAAATGCAGCGTGCCCTCGGAATATGAGAATTCCGGATAAATATTCTATTCCCTTGTCAGGGTAATTTAGTATTCCATTATGACTCTGCGTTTGCTCGGAGGCGAGCGGCTCTCCTGGCGCTGGGCTTGAAGGATGTTTTCCGTTAGGGCCTCACTTCGTCTAACGGGCGAAGAAGGGGAGTAAGGGGGCTTCAGAGATTGGGGCTAAATAAAGTCCAAATAGGAGCCTGATGTAACAGTTTACCCAGAATCATTCCACTGAAATAACCGCCGCGCGGCACATGTGTCCTCTTCAAATAGACCTGCTCTCGCTATCTCTCTCTCTCCGTCTCTTTCTCTTCTTCCTGCCCTTCTGCTATTTTTCTTTCTTTCTGTTCTCCCTGGAGGCTGACTGGAGACTCTTTGTGTAGTGTGTGCTTGTGTTTGCCAGCTGATTTGACAGTGCTCTCTCTCACAGCCACCCTCCTCTTCTTTAAGAGGTGTGGCTTCAGGGATGATTGGCAGGTCCTGATAGTAGGAGATGGTCAGTCAGTGAAGCCCTCGAATAGTCTTTTTATTTTGGTGTGCTTTAAAAACCTGCCCCAACCCTTGGCATTCATTTGTCGCTGGCTTCCCAACTTTCTAACTTTCTACAGCCCTGTTATTAAACGGACGACTCACACCCCTCCCCCCTCATCCTCCTCTCTCTCTCTCTCTCTCTCTCTCTCTCTTTTTCTCTCTCTCTCTCTTTTTCTTCTTCTTCTCTTTTTCTTCTTCCTCTCTTCCCCCGCGACCCATCTAGCCACACTAAATTCCAATCACTCAGAATGCCCTGCCGAGCTCCACTTGGCAAGCCAGAGCACATGGACAAGCAGCCATTCGTCAGGAAAATAACAAAATTAAAATTACACTTCTCCATTTAATTTGGTCATTTATTTTTCTGTGGGGTACGGAAGAGAGGGGGGAAAGGCATTTGGGAAGATAGAAAGAGAAGGGTGGGCAAAGAAAGAGAGGAAAAGAGCGACTAAACTCTCCCAAGTAATTACAGCTTCTGGTTCCTGGGAAAGTGTCAACTTTGCAAAGCAGTCTTTAACTCTGGCCTGTGAGCTCCACAGCCGCCTCCAGGCTGGACTGAAGACGCATTGATTTAAAAGACCCAAGTCAGACTGACGCTGTATAGCTCAGGGGAAAATACAGCATTGCTCTATGATAACTCACAGGACTAACATCCACGGTCTGGCACAAAGGAGGCTGTAAGGTTGGCACGCCAGGCCCACTAACAGACCCCCCCCCCCCTCCTTGACGTTGGGTGTTTCTCCCAGGCGAAGGCCGCTGTGATTTAGCTGCAGCAGGGAGGTGCAATGCCGCTGTATACATACGAGGGCTGATTCAGCTCTCCTGATTTCTAATCAGTGCCGTCTCTTCATTTATTACCCGACTGCCCCGGAGGGAGGCTGAGGCGGCTCCACCCTCTCCTGAGCCGGAGCCACGCCACGGCCCGCCGCATTGCAGCCCCATGCCTCCTGGAGATGGGCTTCATTATCACCCTGTCCACGGTGCCAGGACTCAGAGCTAGGGCGTGCGCTGACTGATCGCTGGTGGTTCGGCCGCCACCCGAGTTACGGAACTTGGGAAGGAAATTAGCTCCGGCCCCTGATCTGATTTGTGCCCTCCGCCGTGCAAGCGCTGACGGTCAAAGAGTCAAAACAAGCAGCTGATCAATGAGCCGCCTCTTACCTCCATCCTTCCCCTGATGTGTGAGCCGGTGCAGCCACCACGCCCGAGGCTCCCCCCCCCCCCCACACACACACACCCCACCCACGGCTCTCCTCAACAGGCCGGAGCCCTCTGCTGACCTCCCACTCACCTCATACTCCTGGGACAGCTTCAGGTTGTCGTTGGCCTTCAGCAGCTCCGTGTGCTCCGCCAGCTCCGAGATGGGAATAGGAGGGTGGGTCATCATGCCTGCTCGCCACGTGCACAGAGAGGGAGCGCAAGTGGAGAGGGCAAGAGAGAGAACAAAAAAAAAAGCTTTTCAGTACAAAGGCTGTGGATTCTCAAAAGTCAGGACAAGACATGGGGGGGTTGTGGGCAAGGGGTTCTGTTTGCGTGGTAATGGAGGTCGGGGAGTGGGAGAGGGGAGGTGAGGAAGCTTTGAGTGACAGAGAGAACATTCTAAACTTCAGACAGACAGTCTGGACGGGTTTGATGGGTCGTGTTAGGTGCTTTGTTGGACCAGGCCACAGCTCAGAGACATTCTCATTCTTGACAATGCCTATTCCCTTCAGTCAGAATGTGCACAAGGTAGAGCTCAAATAAAGGACGACCAATGGATGATTGCTGTGGTGAGAGCACACCCAGACCAATTATGGTTTAATTCTACTGAGAGATGTGGCTCTAATAGCCCGCCAACCAGACAACCTGACAAATTCCACTTTTTGAAGGCTTTATAATAGAAATAATAATTGACGCCTAATAATCTAAGCCAACAGATATGATGTTGCCACGTATAGCTCTACAGGAACCTATGAAAGATACTATCTCTGATTCAATCATTCAACCTGATTTAATAAAAAGAAAGGCATAGATGACATTTAATCCCCCCAAAATTTGTAAGAACTGAGACGATACTGAATACTAACACCCAGTTTTCACCAAGAAATTACATACCATAATGTCATCATTAAGCTATTTTTTGGCGTTTTTTCCAAAGCACAATATTGACACCATTCACAAGACCAAGAGTAAAAAACTTCTCAAAATCATTCACAATTAAACCATCCTAGCAGCATCCAGAACAGCCACACACAGACACAGACACATGCATAAACCATCCCGGTGCAGTTGAACAAAAGGCTGCACCTTCACAGGACTGAGGAGCATTAGTTCTGAGGCCAGCCCCTGGCCTTGGTGTGGGGTGGGCAGGGGGAAGCCAACATGGCAGAGAGGGAGGGAGGGAGGGAGGGAGTACTTCAGCCAGACAAGGACAAGCAAGCAGGGTGCCTTAGTATGCCCCTACATACGCCATGTAGTCAGACAGCTGCTTATCCCCCAAACTACAAGCCAAGGTAAGCCTATAAGAGGGATGCCCCCTACCTTCAACACCCCGAGATATACATATTTTTTTTTTCCAGTCACACGTTTTTCTTCTTTCACAAACCCCCCCAAAAGTGCCTGGTCTAATCAGTGGGGATGAAAGGATGTGAGTTTGTCTGAGACTCTGTGAGTCCAACATTCACTAAAGGCTGCTCCATTATCCAGCAAGATAATCCATTTAGGGGCATGATGCTGGGCCATGTAATGGAATATGGACTGGCCGTCCGTTGTCCCCCCTGTCCACTGGCAGAACCCCGCCCTACGTTAGGCTGACATATTTTTAGAAAGGGGCTTAGATGGTCGGGTTTCTTTCAGCACACCAGGGTCAAAAGTTGCCGAAATGCTGATGTGCCTTTGCACTAAAAGTTTGCCCGGCTAAATTGGGCGTGCCAAATCGTCCTAATCACATTAGCCATCCTCGAGCTTTCCTTCAGCCCGCACTTAACATCCTATCCATGTCGATGGGGGCACAGGCCTTTGCTGGGGTTTGGTTCTGCTTAAAGAGGCAGACCCAACTCTTCCAGATAACACTAATTAGTGGTGCTAATTTCCCCCCACAATGAAATAGGCGTCAATTACATGGAGATTAGCAAAGATTTAAAGGGATAGAAGACGAATGAGGTGGACGGCGCTGACGTTTTTAAAACATGAATAGAAGCTGTGTTAGAGGCTTATTGGACAATGAGGCCAATTATCTGAATGTCCTTTTGCCATTTGTGTAGTTTTGCGTAAATCAATATAGTGTGTTCTCAATTATCTTAAGTGTGACGAACGAAATGAACTTCCCTGAACCTTATTCCCCCCACAAAGAAAACAAGCAGTTCTATTTCATTGTATGTTCTAATGTAACGTTGAAGCAGGATTGAACAATGTGCACACATGAATGTATTTGGACAGCATTCTCTGTTTGTTTGCTAATATATCAGTTTGTGAGGAAACTAATCTTGCACGCCACTCCTTGGGGCCATGGTAATGTAGATGCTGTTATTAATCAACTCCAGAGCGTGGATTTATAAAAATGAACGTTGAGAAAAGGAGAGTATCGCGCTTTGGCAAATTAACTTTGGTTCTCAGTTTATTCACCTCAAATTCAAAGAGAAAGGGAATCTTAAGCTATGAGCGCAATCAAGCAATGCGTGTGCAAATGGGTACCCCTCTCCCTTCGTTCTGTAAAAACCTGAGCAGCTTGTTAGAGGGTACATCAAAGGACGCTGTGCAGACAGTGCCTAGTCACGCGTACACACGCTGTGCTACATCCTGCCAGTGCTACCTTTTGGAGTGTCTGTCAGTGATGGCTACTGCAACACCTGGCCGTCTCTATTATATTCAGATGCCTCAAACTCTCTAGGGGGGCGATTTCATTCAAAACAATTGAACATTTCAGTATAATGTCACGGGTAGCAATTTCTGGAAAAACTTAATTTCAACGCATCCGCATAAGGCAATTGTAAGTGTGTTATAAATACATTATAAGTGCTAATTATTGACTGATAATTGCTTTATAGTTGCATCTAAATATGTCATAAATTATAGTTTATAACTAGTTGCTATTATCTAATTATTATTACTTTAATAATATACAGTAGGATTGGTATTACAATTATATAGTCTACTGTAACACTGTTCTTAAACTCAGTCTTTAACTCTTAAACATGTATTAGCGTTTTATAATCTTTTCTAGTAGTGATAAATTAATGAGCATTGTTGCTTTAAATAAAGAGACATTAACGGTGTCATTACAAATGTTATTATATGTGTAATTATAATGTAGTATGCGTCGTAACATTTATTGGCATGTTATAATCTTTGACGCCCATTATTGGTAACTCAAATGAATTGATGACAAATTCTGCATTCTACAGCAATTCATGGTATCACTTACTCTGAGGTTCCAATTATAAGTCCATAAACAAGTGTGGGAGACTCTTAGTTAAACTCAGCCCGCATGTTTGTGCATCTCTCCCAATGTTCTTTCTCGTTCCTCCCCATTTGAGTTGTTTTTGGCGTGCCAAAAACAAACGAGTCCCATCCAATTTGTTTTCCTATCCATATTCTCCGTTTATACAGCACGCCTTGTGTGTGTGTTTACTTAGAGGAGATTCGATTTCTAAACTAAGCTTTGGCACAACCCAATCTCATGCAAAGTCCCTCAAGGACAAGTTGTTATTTTACCCCTGGAACCCTCCTCCCCATCCCCGTTCCTCTACTGCACACACACACACACACGCACACACGCACACACACACACACACACACACACACACGCACACGCACACGTCCTTTTCCCACCTTCTCCCAACCT
>JAPMUY010004635.1:0-32973 GCA_026901105.3 Galaxias olidus
ATGTATATATACAGTGCATCCGGAAAGTATTCACAGCGCTTCACTTTTTCCACATTTTGTTATGTTACGGCCTTATTCCAAAATTGATTAAATTCATTTTTTTTTGACACATACATATATATACATATATATATATATATATATATATATATATATATATATATATACTATATATAAATGTATGTCAAAGAGAACAAACTATGGGTAAGCTAAGGAAAACAAAAAACAAGTGGGTTTTGAGACGGGATTTAAAAATGTTAACGGGGTCAGAGTTCTGAATCACAGGGGGAAGGGAATTCCAGAGAATTGGAGCGGTAACACTGAACACTCTGTCCCCCATTGAGTTGAGTCTAGTTTTGCGGGTGGTGAGGAGACCAGTGTCAGAGGAGCGGAGGTTGCGAGAAGGCGTGTGGGGTTGGAGGAGGTCACAGAGGTAGGAAGGGCTAGTCCATGTAAAGATTTATATGTGGGAAGTCAATGTTGCCAGGGTTTAGAGCGAGTTAGAATCCTTGCAGCTGAATTCTGTACATACTGGTTTCAGGTGGAAGAAGGCAGACTTGGTGACAGCTTTTATATGAGGTTCCATGGAGAGGGTGGAATCCAAGACCACACCAAGACTTCTGACCTTGGCAGAGGAGCAGATAGAGGAGCCGTCAATAGTGAGGACCACATCACCAACCTTTATGAGCAGAGCCTGAGGAGCCACAATCATCAGCTCAGTCTTGCTACTGATGATCTTAAATAAAATCCTGGTTGTCCCAACATTTTTTAAAGTTGGCAGTTTGTGAGTGTGAAGTATGAAGGTTTGTGTTGGGTTTGGTATGAATGTAGAGTTGGGTATCGTCTGCATAGCAGTGGAAATTGAGTCCATGGCTGTGTTCGGAATCGCCTACTTAAATACTATCCACTACATACTCAATGAGTACATATTGCATACTGACTACTTAAACCGAAATCTAGAATACTACTTTTTACAAAGATTCGATTATATTGTTGGGATACTCAACTGGAACATGTGACCAAAACCTTGCATTTTTGTAACGCTGTCAAAGCTAGGAGGAAGCTGCCGAATTGCATTTTGGGGCGTGAAGCATCGTCTAGAAACCTCTCTCGGGTACTCAACATTTCCCCAAATTTGAGTATGTCATCCGGGAACTTTTTCCATACTCAAATTTCACATACTATGTATTGTTGGCATACTACCTACTCATTTTCGGTCAAATTGAATATGTTAAGTATGCATAGTAGGAGATTCCGAACACAGCCCATGTTTTCGAATATGTGTAGCTAAGTGGAATAAATTCTGTTCTATTTTTCTCATAAGAAAATATTCGGGTGGATGTTTTTTGCTAGCTGAATCAGTGTTCATTTAATTTAAATAAATGAAAATGAAAAGTAGAAAAACAAAGTAGAGTAAATAGTGAGTACACTGGTCCGTTACGTAAGTCAAACAAGCGCTTAACTGGTTTTTAAACTTAAAAAAAAAAAAAAAATATGTTGATGCTTCGTTAAGTCAAATAGTTTCACATTAAAGAAACCCCCGGTCTTAAACCCCTCCTTCATATATCCTCATATGTTTCCATTGCTGTCATTTAAACATGTTGTCTCTGAAAGCAAACTGTAAGAGGTGATGCTAATCAATGAAAGTAACCACTCTCAGACATTCAGCCAGCTGATGGATCAATTAAATCCATTATAGGATGAAACATTTATTAAATATTTTGAAAACCGATACCATTTGACTTCAGCAGTCCTTAATATCTCTTCACACAAAGTCAGTCCCTCATAATGTCACAATCCTGCAGTCGTTGAGGTGCATAAATCAATAAAAACACTGGTGACTTTCCGCTATTTTGACTTGTCTAGTCAGTCTTGTGTCCACACAGTCAATACTATGTTGTTGATTTTTCACATCTCTTCCCATCATTACTCTCTGTGCTGCAACTGTGCACCACTAATGAAGCCTGAGGTACCACGCTGAGGGCAGCATTGATTGGCTTACTTCATCTCAGCATCAGGGGTTAGCACACTGGGTGGTCAAACTAACCATGCAAGATTGGCGGTGGAGTAAAAGGCAAGCTATACTCACAAGTTACCTTGAAAATGTTAAACCGCAGTCTTTCAAAGTATAGGTAGTGTTCAATGTGGCCGGTAATTAAATGCCAATCAATGCTGGTCAAGTTTAAGTCTATATAATGCATGATGGGGACGTTGTTATATAATTCCATAAGCTACTGGCCTTGTCTTCCCAAAGAACTGGGACAATGGTGTAGAGGTTAGGAAAAACCATTTATACATTTGAGTGCATCATGTTACATGGCTGGTTATCAAAATACATAAGTTACTTTATTTTTGTTTTTGTTTGTAATGTTTATTTTGAACATTAAAAGCATAGTTACAAAAAATAAAAAAAAATAAAAAAGACAAACAAAATAATTTTCAAATAGGAGTGGGAAGAAGTAAAAAATAAACTTATTAAATCCCACCCCCTTTGCTCTAAACAATTATTTCTGCTTCCTTTCTGCTCACTTTGATACAACAAAATCATCATAATAAACAATATTGTATAATGTAAACAATATTAATGCCCTTATAATACAAAACATTATGTATAAATTACTTTTCTGTTACATACAGTACTTATATTCCTTGAAAATATATGCTCTATATTTAAGTTTGAACTCTTTAATTGTTGGGCTCTGTTTTATTTCATCACTCATACCATTCCATAATCGTACCCCACAGAATGAAATGCATAATTGTTTCCCTCTGGTGCGACTTTTATTAATTTTAAATTTGTACTGTCCTCTTAGGGGATACCCCCCCCCCTCTCTCTCTCTATTCCTAAACAAATTTTGTATATTATTTGACAACAAGTTATTATTTGCTTTGTACATAATTTGTGCAGTTAAATATTTTACAATGTCTGTAAGTTTTAATACTTCTGACTGAAGAAATAGTGGGTGAGTATGATCCCATTTTGAAACCTTTTTTCACAAATCCAGTTAATTATCCTCACAATCCACACAATCTTTGCTGACATCTCTAACTGAAAGCAAAATAACGCTAGTTTCAAAATAGAAGGTACATTTATAAGACTAGAATCCTATCCTCAAAAGACAATTTCCTGCTCCAATTAATTCCAGTGTTTATTCATTCAAGCAGTTTGTTATTAAACCATGACCTACTGTATGCCAGTCTCTGGAGTAGTGTGAAATTGTTGATCTTCATAAAGTGGGGCAAAAACATTGACACTTACTCCAACCTGCTGCTAGTCAGAATAATCTGCTCTGTCAGGTTTCATCAACACCCAAAAAAATACTTTCCCACCAAGCATTGCCCAATTTTACCTTGAATTTTGAACTTCAAAGTGTTCCCTCTCTCGCGCTCCTTTTCTTTTAGTCAGACTTTAAGGATTGAAAAGTCTGACAGAAACGGGGGGTTGTAAACATTGTCATTTCAATTCGGCCTCTGGGGGCTTGTTAAATTTATGTAACCATCTGTGCGTTTGTGAATCAGGCTTCAACAAAGAGGATGTTGCTTTTTTTGTCTTCCTGTCTCACGGTCATCTCTTCTGTGCCGCTCATTAGACTGCGGCATGCTTGTTCTATTCCAGACTCTGTGTATCACCTGGATGGGGGCTTGTCATCCTCATTAACCTTTGTTGCAGGTAGGTTTTTCATATCAATGTCAGGACCATTGCATGCTCGGTGTCCCCTTTAGTTGAAAGTACACGTTCTGGATGTCTCAGAGACGGGGTTTTTTTTTTTTACAGGGTTTTGTGAATGTCTGGCGAATACAGAGCTCCTTCATCATCGATACTCAGTAAGATGTGTGTTTGTGTGTGTCTGACGTGTCTGGCCCTGGGCTATTCCACACCACTCACTCTGCCCTGGCCTGGGTAATGAGTCATTGTGGAGCACAGACAGCCGTCCGGGAGCAGCAGCCCCGTTGCAGACCCCTGTAACACCCCATCTTCTCTGTACACGACTGTTTTCACACCCACGTGTAGAGCCTTTCTCGATGTCGCATCGCATCCTGTCAATCAAGGCTCTAAAACCTTCCTGCTTTGTATGTTCAAAGTTCTATATTTAAATTTGTTTTATTGTAAAGGTAGAAAATCTGCATTAACTCACTCAGTTGCTGTTTATTGAATCTCTCAGACAGAGGTAGGAAGTGTCTTTGCTTCCCTCTCGTGCTGTTTAGTCCCACTCCAAGATGCAAAGGTTCATGAAAAAGAAACATGATTCAGACATTTGGAATCGGCAGCATTATTAGAGTATTGATGTTGAAATACAGTACTGGGAAAATAATAAAACATTAATAAAAGAGGATGAGGCTTTGTTCACTTCAGTTATTGATTACATTTATAATGTTTTTTTTAAACGTTTTCTCATTTTTAAGAGACTCCCCTCCCTGTGCCGTCACCGCTTTGAAGACATTTGCTGAAAGCAACGGCCCTCAACCATTGGATTTTGCTTGGATGGAACACACACTTTTTCTCTCTCTCCTAAGGGAGGTGCCGGGGCTCAGAGAGTGTTTTTATTTATTTATATTTTTAAATTACCGTTTCCAGGCGTAATGTCAGCCACCTCTAGAGGGCTCATCGACCATTGGCTGGTAACAGGAATTATCATAACTAATGTATTTTTAATATTGACCAGCTTCGAATCCTGTGGCGGGGTTGGCTCAGTTGCCCAGAGGTCTGGGACTGCTGCCGCTGCGCCTGTAGAAATGTAAAGGGGATTCATCATCTCCCAGTGACAGAGGTTAAGACACTCTCATTTAAAACGTCCAACTGAAATATTAAAGAGTGATATTTCCTATCTTTAGTCTCCCTGAGTGTCAATTGGCTTGTCACTCAGTGTATCATACTGAGAGAGTAGTGTGTACCACATTGTTTCATTAGATACAAGATTTAATGAGCTTTAAGAAAAATGTTAAATTTTTTTAATTATTTTATTTTTTCAAATGGTTAGAAGTTTGTTCTATTGCTTCACCCTTAAAAGCACACCCTCAACTACTGTGACTTATCAACCTTGGAGTCTTACGAACCTGGGACAACGTCCCACACTAGTCAAACACTGCAAAACCTCATGCCACAAAGCTGTCCTTGGGACTAATCAGTGTGCTCTGTTTTCAATGAATGGCACAATACAAAACAATCATAACAACCTTAAATCAAAAACTCAGAAAGACGTTTCAATTACGTTTTGAATAGCTGCATCAAGCCCCTGTTTTCGACAGATTTCTGGAGCAAAGATCACTTTCACAGCAAAGTTGTATTATACCCTGAATGTGTTGAAGATGTGAAATACAATGGTAGGAGGAAGAGGACAAGGCGTGAGGATGGGCAGGCTGTGCCTGGAACACATGGTGCTCAACAACCTTTTGAACAATGGGACCACAAACCCTGCCAGCCTGCCCGGACCGGATGGACATTCCCAAGGGGAGCCTTCAAATCGAGCATGGGGATCCTGCTGGTGACTTCAGGAAATTTTAAACCCAACCAATATAATGTTCAATTGGGAAATATAAGCCTTATTATGAAGTGTCCTTATTACAAAGGCTAGGATTACAATACCTAATGCAATATATGGGATTGGTTGGTTGTGGGTTTTATGCCGAATTGGTGTTATTTTTTTATTTTTGTTTAAAGTTTGTGACACAAGAAAGGAAACTATTCAGGGAGACAACAATTATACACATCACAAGACATCAGAGGATATAACACCAATGCGAAGATCTCCATCTCCACATCTAAATCGGGAAATCGCAATGAATAACTCGTTAAACTTGTCCCAGTTGTCTTGGGGAATGTATTTCTGTCTGGAGGCATCTTCCACAGTATAATAGAAACCCATTTACCGCAGCCTCATTACCACAAAGCCAAACAGGAGACACTAAAATATCAGTCCTCAAGCTCATCTGCATTCTGAAACGCTCTTCCAAATGAGATCATGAAATGAATACCAGTGCAAGGCGCAAGCGCCCCATGCATCAGAAAGCCAAATTAAGAACACGTTTTGTACACACACGCTCGGTGCTCCACGGATTTAAATGGAATCCATTAAATAATTCCTTAATAGCCACTGTTCAACCGCAACCAGAATCAGAATCAATATTAGGGCTGTTGAGCCTTTTCGAACACAGACGAATAATTATAGCCTCAGGAAGTGGCGATAACTGTACCCCTACTGCTGTGATCTGTGATCTGTTGTGATCTGTGATCTGCTGTGATCTGTGAGCTACTGCTGTGATCTGTGATCTGTTGTGATCTGTGATCTGCTGTGATCTGTGAGCTACTGCTGTGATCTGCACGTTTATGGGTGAGTCCTTTTGGGAAGCCCTATTTCACAATATTTAAAGGTAGATCAACACTGGTTAAACTCATTGGGCCTTTGCACTGTACTTCTTTGGTCTCAAAAGCGTTATGAAGCAGATTTTCTCAAAGTAGAAATGTTTCAGCAATCTATTGAATGCTTTTTTGGGATAATTTCATACTAGCTTGTCTGTTTTTTTTTTTGCTTTCTTTTTCTGAGCCTGTTGGTGAAAAAGTAAGGAAGTTCTGTCAGGGATGACTGGTCTCAAGTCCCTATTCACCCTATATTCATATGTCATGTGGGTATGTAGTTCAACTACACCACCTAGGTTGTAGATGCCGAAGAACTAGGGCTGCAACGATTCAGTCATTCAGTCCATTGACTGTCGGTTTAGATCAAATTTTTAAAGTCTTTAATCTGTGAAATTAAGCATCACCTATAGGCCCCCAAATTTTTTAAAATAAAATGATCAAGCCTGCATTTTTCTACAAAAATAAATAAATAAATCTTTATTAAGCTCTATGTTTAGACATCATAACGCTCCTGCTTGGGTGCATGCTCGTGACATCGAGGTCGTGCGATAAAACAATATGGCAGATGGGTAAATTAGTTGTTCGCACAAGTTATTTATCTTGTGGGAACAAGTTTTTTATCTTGTACACACAAATTATTATCTTGGGTTCAATAAAGCAATTAGTGACAGGAGGGGTTAATGCACACAGGTAAGATAAAAATAACATTCTACAAAATGGCAATTTGAAGAAATATAATTCACTGCAAACAAAGTATAAACACACAAAAATAGGAAAATATACAAACTACCGCGTTTCAAAGTAATAGAATTCACAGCAAACCAAGTCACACACTACACAATTATTTGAGTCCAGCCTATGACACATATATGATACCTATGTGATACTTTCTTCGGTCAGAGTGTGTTTTGGTCTCAGATTGGCCGTCATTGATCCCCATTGCTTCCTCTGTTGTTGTTATTAGTGTGTTATCTCAGACACACACACACACCAGACACCCTACCTCCAACAAACACACACAAACACATGAAGACATACACTTCACTTATACATGCAGTGCAATTACATTTTAATTTCTCATTCGGTTGGACGGCAAAGCGCTATGGTTGAAGTGTTTTTCTTTTTACTGTTAACCACTTCATCCTTTGCTGGCACACTTGTTTACACTTTACTGGGATGTTTGTGGATGTGTGTCCATGGTTTCCCTAATGTATTCTTGTACTTTACCTGGGCCTTTCAAAGTTTTCACTGTGTGATGACCCTGGACTTCTAAACATAGCTCTTTATCATTAATGGAGATGGGCATGCATTCTTTGGTCATTCACCACTTGTACCATTAAGGTCTGGACAGACAAATGCAAATGGAACCCACCAAGTCCTTACTGATTATTACAGGACAAACAAAGACCATTGGGAGATAATAGTGTGCTTTTTCTCCCCACCAGATCAACTGGGTACAAGGTATTTCATTGCTTGGACACTGATTGCAATAGTTCAATTAAAAGGGATGTTTACTGAATGTGATGAAAATGCATAACAAAGGTATTGTTATTATTTAAAATTTATTTTATTTATACAGGGTTAACCGACAGACCAGGTCTCTTTTCCAGCAGTGCCTTGTCTAAATGCAGAATATATAAATTACAAAAACAAAAAAGGTAATAAAAAATAAACATAAAATAAAAAAAATTGTTTACAATACAATGTTTACAATACAGTACAATATTTAAGTTTCAACCAAAACAAGAACACTCTTCAACTCCCCAATCCTCCAATAAAAGTTTAAATTGTTCAACAGAAACAAAGTGATCTAATTTCAATTCCTGTTGAATCTTGTTCCATTGATCCGAGGCAAAAAAAAACTGAAAGCTGATTTACCAAGTTCTGTTTTCACTTTGGGGCTTTCAAAGGTGATATAGTCCTGTGAGCGTGTCACTACTGGATTTGTGTTTTAAGAATGAAGTATGGTAAAAAGGTAACTTGACCTGCAATGCCTTGTAAACAAAAGGTAAACATGTAAACATGTTTTTCTCTCCTATCACTAAGAGAAGACCATCCTACTTTAGTATACAGTGTACAATGATGAGTTCTAAAACTATCCCCAGTTACAAAACGCGAAGCACTGTGGTAAACTGCATCAAGGGACTTTAAAATAGTTGGGGCTGCATGCACAAAATCACCATTATCCATTACTGACAAGAGAGTCGAACAGTTTTTCTGTTTTCAAGTGAAAAGCATGATCTTATTCTATATAGAGCTCCAAGTCTGAAGCCGTTGCCTGCCGTCTCAAAAGACTCAGCTCGTCAAATCTCCAAGTAGAGTTTTAGAATGTAGAGATGTAAGATTTATGGCAAAACGGCATCATTCGCGTGTCGTGCATCATTCGCGTGTCGTGCACATGCATAAATTGGATTTGTTATTATTTAACTATGTTACTGTTTATTAAAAGTTATATAATCTGCAACAACTAAATAAAAACGATTACACACACAATACATAATGGACATCAGCATTAGATAGACTGAAAGGACCTTGCTAAATAAAGTCACAGAGACGTGAATTCCGATTCCGATATCATGATTTATTGGGAGAACACAAGCAATTCTATGTGTCAGACATTCAGCACCCCCTTTAGCTGAATGGAATAATCCTCGTTTCATAACCACATTTTGCGACGATTCGACTGTGAGATTGGCAGTTGAATCAGGCTCTTTTGACCGAATAGACGACTAACCCCTACTTTTATTCTAATCTGTAAAACAAATCTGAAAAATGTAGTTGAGACACAATATCAGAGCTAGTGACTCGGAGTGACTTGGGCCAGACAGCTGACTCGACTCGACTCAAACAACAATAGTGACTCGACTCGAGTCTCCGTTCCAAATGACTCAACTCGAGTCCGAATTTTTGGTGACTCGTTACAACTCTGATTTAGACTTCAAGAGCACTGATCTAAGCAGCGATTTTTTCATTCTCCCACAGACATTACAATGTGCAAACTGTAGAAAAGTATTGATAATCCGTTAATACAAAACAGTTGCATATGGCCACTTAAAATACAACTACAGGTTTTTAAAAACTTTTAGAAACTTCTCTTCTTCCTAAAATGTTAAATTCTTATTGTTCACTTGGCCAACCTGTTTGTGAACTCACAAAGTTCCTCTACATTAGGAATTTCAATGTGTTTGCTGTCTTTATTTGCTATTCCATGTCCGATGGGTTTGCAGCTGCCTAGAGGGGCTGCCTTGGGTCTGAAAACAACTATTTTGTGCGAATGAAGCTTTCAAGCAGAACTTTCTTTGTTTCTTCATGAACAGCACACAGTTTTCTTTGCGAAGAAAATGGATTTCAGTGGTGGCTTTTCAGATGTATAAATATAAAGCCATTGCCTAAGGGGAATGGGTATCAAAACCAACATTGCATTCATTCAGTTAAAAAGTCCATCTCTGTTCTGGCTCACTGGCAGCTATGAACATGGGAAAGATAACACAAAAGGAAAACTTGTAAAGCAGAAAAGACTGAAGCTTTCAAAAACTGAACTGCGAGAATAAAGGATAGCAGATGCACACAATGCGTGATACCTTCTATCATAGAAATCTCTGGGGATCTGTTAGAAAATAAACGCACCTGGTTATATTGTTTCGATACGTTTGCTTTGTACTGCATGTGCACTGTATTTTATTGATATCATTCTTTGAAAGGGAGACTCTCAGGATAGAAAAATATCAGAACTTTTAACAAAAAACGTTTTACAGTAAGGGAAGATGTCATTTTTTGAAACAATCTTTTGGCCCTCTGCTAATGAAACACATCACAGAGGCACACATCTAAGAGAGATTTGACGGTGCCAAATGAAAGACGTAGGAATTCTCACTTCATTGCAGCCAATGTTCATGTGCACATTATAGAACAAAGAACCTCTGCTCCAGTCTCTCAGTTTGAATCAAAAGTCGAGGACTGCCAATAAAGAACACGGTGTAATTGCAATGCTTTTAGACATCATCTCCCAAGAGACTTTGATTATATGGGAGGAGGGGGAAATTGCACACTAAATTAGCTTGGTGTCAAAGTTATACCCATTACTGTTGTGTGTTTTATAACGTTCATGGCTTGCTTGGCAACATGGATGTTAATTACACCGTGTTTGCACCACAAAGATCTAGTTTTTATTAGGGCAATAACCCGTCAGATGCTGGCAATTCACCTTTGAGCAGTGCTTGGTTGCATTCAAATTTCTGATGAATACTGTCCTTATCTATGCGCATACAGTATACAGTATATCTGTATGTTACCTCCTGTGCATAAGCTTTACACAGCTAAAGTGGTCCACACACAAATGACAATGTTTAGGGTAATTAAAAAAAAAAATGTTTTTATGGAAAACATCGCACGTTGAAGTGCCTTGAATTACAGCACGCTAGAATAATGAATCATTAGGTGTCAAAAGTTCATGAGATCTTTCTGTGGAACCGCACATAATAAGATACTTTCATACTCATTAAAGATGTTTTTCTTCTAGCGTGGTGACTCATCCGACGAAGGAAAAGCAACATATGGTCAAATAATTCAAAGTTCATTCTGCACTGCCATAGTTTAAAATCCACAGATAAGTACTGTATATGACTATATCTGTGCCAGGAGCGCAGAACTACCTTAGAACTAAAATCATATATACACAAAATCATATATACACTGCAACCGCATCATGTGTGCAATGTGTGAACAGCTCAATCTGAATGATGGTGATGAGATTTGGTGCTGTGGTGGATCCGAGACTCCCACAAGACATTTTTTTTCCAATTTTCTTTAACCCAAGGCGCCACACACCAGGGTGGTTGTTAGACTTATCAGTTAAGCAGGTCAGATGTCCTTTTTTAACACGGCATTTGGTAGCTAGCAACGGTTGGCCTAGGCCCTAGGGTATAAACCAGACAATAACATTGAACACTCGAATTCAGACAATAGACAATAGGTAATTAGGACCTTTCTTACACACTATAAGAACATTACACAGCCAAGAACAAATCTTTTGCATTGTTTATGCTTTTAACACAAAAACAATCCCCTCCATGACCCCTACCTCATACTCCTAATACATTAATTTAATGTCAACCAAGTAACCCAGATAGCAGTGGACACTGTTCCAAATCCGGCCCTCAACCCACCAGATACGCGTAGCAAACACACCCGCTGTGCGCCTTCGTGCCGAGTGTGGCTGGAACCATCTGATTGACAATCGTGATGATATTACTGGACCGGACACGACCAGAGCACTATTGCACAACTTGTGAAAACAAGCAGTTTGTTTTGTAGTCCAATAGGCAATTACTACATCATAACTAATTTGCATTATGCTGCAAGTGGCACTGGAAGAGAATCTTCTTGCAATCGTGACTGAGAATGTCTTCAGCACAATTAATTACCCTCCTTCAAATGTTGTCAGATTTATGTCCATGATTCACTTTAACTAAAAGAATCATGGAGGCGCGGCAAGCAGCTACAACGTGACTTATGTTGCGTGAGATGCGGGTGGAGGCGATTTCATCATATAAATGTGTTGCCTTTTATAATGATTATGTGACGATGTGTTAATTATAAGCAATTACTAGTATGATTTACAATTCATAGCTGCACTGCAGCTCAATGACCGTGTTATAACATTGTTAGTGTGTGTCACTTTACTTACAGGGGGTGGGAAATATTTTATAAATGACTTATAAGCCATTACTAGCATGATTTAAAATCAACATATGCATATCAGATTAATGACAGTGTTATAACATTGTCATAGTGTAACATTACTTACAGTGGTGAAAAGTAGGTTATCTATCTCTTATAAGCCATGGATACTACATGATGTAAACAGCTTCAAAGCAGTTCAATAAATGTTCTAAACAATATATTGCTGAGTATTCATCAGTGTTCATGACAAGCATAATAGTGGATTTGTTGAAATATATGTTATTGAGACAAAGTAGTTACCTTACGAATGTCTTTATGAAGTGGCTTTCATAATGTTTAATGTCAAGGTTACATAACTCATATATAAAACATTTATATATAGCTTTATAAGCATATGCAGGGTGTTATAATGCTTTATGTCATGCATAATAATGGCTTAATGAATGCTTTATGAATGTTACATTAGCACCACAAAAAAACAAAACTTAGGGCAGCTGAAGAGAGAATGTGATTGGAAAATGCTTGCTGATGTCGGCCAACAACTGAGAGTCCCATCAGAGATTGCAACAACCAACTCAAGACTAGGTTTATTACTCTGGTCTAACACACAGCAAATTGTTTCTTTTATAGAGCTAACAGTCCCCTGGGAAGAAGCAATAGATGAGGCATACGAAAGGAAGAAACTACACTATAGCGAATTAGCAGCTGAGGCAGAACAGCGAGGTTGGAGAACAAAGGTGTGTCCTGTGGAAGTTAGATGCCATGGATTTGTGGCAATGTCAACAACCAAACTACTTAAGGAGTTAGGGATCTGCGGCAAAGAATTGCGCTAAACCATAAAAGCTATACCAGATATAGCAGAAAGAAGTAGCCAGTGGCTGTGGCTGAAAATGAAGGTTTCTATATGGGCACAAAAGTAAAGAACATCATGTTGAAAAACAATGAAAAGTGGTTTAATCTCAGGACAAAGGTATGAAAGGTAAATCTTTCCAGCAGAGCGTCATTTTTCAAGCCTGCAGGAGAGTAGGGAAAGATTATCTTCTTTTCAGGTGGTAAGTATCCCTGCAGAGTTGGCAGAAAGTGCCTGCAGGAATAGGTAATAGGGATAGGTATAGGGATATCTCTCTGAATAAACAACATTTTTTTTCTTTCTTAATATCTGACCGTGCCGAGAGCGGATATAGAGGGGGGGGTCTCTGAGACGTCATTGCCCACCGTTAAGACTTCTTGAGGTGTCGTGGGCTCAAATTAGCGAAACATCTAGGATGGAGGGTGCCCACTTGAAAACCCCAATGACATATCTGCTCTCAACCCAAGTCCATTCTAAAATATTGTCTTATGAAGTGCTCATCTTGGAGTATGGCATAATGGATATTATAACATCCTATCCTGTGTATATTGAAAAGGCCAAAGAAAGTAAAGTGTCACCCATATATTCTGCATTTCAGGTCTAAAAACATACAGTCACAGACAAATGTGAAGCTATACACCAGATTTTTGTCAACCTACCTGTATATGCCATGCATCAATGACACGGAACAACTCTAGAATCTAAGCCTCACGTCTATGACACACAACAGCTCTGGAATCTAAGCCCCACGTCTATGACACCCAACAGCTCTAGAATCTAAGCCCCACGTCTATGACACACAACAGCTCTAGAATCGAAGCCCCACGTCTATGACACACAACAGCTATGAAAATGTGTGTAAAGCCACCTGTAATGTTCCCGGCACCAGGTCCCTTGTCGCAGTAGGTTCTGTACCCAGAGCACATAGCCTATTCTCAGAGGTGAAAGCATGGGGCACTGGGGGACGTGGAAACGGCAGCTTGGGTGGAGGCTCCTTCTCGACATGGACCTCTAACAGCTGTGCTAACATCATGTTCTCTCCCCACAAAGTAAATCACTACATGGCTATTTGGCCACAGATCTAACTCTTGTCTTAGGTTTGACAGCAAGATGTGACACATCTCCAGATGGCAGAAGACAAGGGGACACAGCCCTCTACAGCGGCCTCCAGGAAGGACGATCACGACTCGCTTGCTTCCAGGATGATATTTAAAACATTTTTAAGACTGTGTTAACAGTTGTAATAATGACCACGTTCTCCTGCTTCTCTGGCCGCGGTGTTCCCGTTGGGCCATGCTATATCTCCAGTGGTTGTTTACCAATGTTCCTTATTGAATTGAGCCATTCCAACAACTAGCACCAGGTTGCCAATATAAGCCATCTTTGATATAACTGTTTCCCTTACAGTTTAATAACTGCATCAAATTGTTTTTCTTGGCATTCGACAAAGGAAAATAGAATTTCAAGAAGATTAACAGCAGTAACAAATGTGTTTTAAAAATTTGAATATAAACATTTTTACTTTGTCAATATAATATTGCAAAATTAGCAGGGGTTCCATTTTGTGCTTTATTTGACCATTTCTGAGTCCACTGGTTTAATTTTCTTCATAAATTCTTCATTGTTTCATTGGTTCTTCATAAATTGAAGAATTGGGGGTTGCTTGTGTCAAACAGACTTCTCTGGTTCCCCGCTGAGCTTTTCACCAGTGTATCAGCTACTCTAGTGCTGTGATTATTACCGTGAGGTTCAGCCGAACCACCACAGGACACCTCTTATGAAAGGACAGGGATTGGGTGAATGTGACATATTAAAAGCTTCTCTGAACGCATGGTAACTCTGTTGACAGAGGCCACTAAGTGTTTTAAAGCATCTAATCTATACCTTTTTTTTTTTTTAATTGCTTGTGCCAGAGACTCCTTCTGTATTTTCATGCCACCAACGATATGAATAACATAGATAAAGTACCGTACATAACACAAAATTCAGGTATTAGACAGTGCAAAGTCAATAGATTATTACATGCAAAAGACATATTTGAAAAACGCAGCAGCCTTGCTCCGATCCATTGGTTGTTTGCTAGGCTGTACCAGAGGGAAATGTCACGTAACCCATGACGCTCTGTTCAGTTCCTAACTAAGTGACTTATGAATAGCTTGCTCAGGGGGGAGCATATACAGAGAGTAAGGCCCCCTTCTATGCACACAGTGCAGCCCAAAATATCCTTCATCACCAAAGCAGTAACCTGGGAGCTTTTATTGTGAAGTGAACGTAGCTTGACAACTGAAAAAGCTGCAGCACAAAAAGTTAGAGCAGCAAAGATGGGCTTGAAAAAAACAACCCAAAAAATACATTTAAAGACACGTCAAAATGAAGTGCACGACAGACAAAAAACGTTTACTTCTTAAAATGTTACAGCACACTAAGTGTAGGCTGCACACTGCAGAGAAATCCAGTTCATACAATAGATAGGCATGGACAGGAGGAGAATGACAAATGCATTCCTGTGATTAAGAGAGGGCCATCTGGCTCTGCCAGGACTGGGACCATGATGGCAGCCAGGGGTGACCTTGTTCTGACCTGTGTCAGGAAAAAGGACAGCTCAGGCAGACATTGCCCCAAGCAGATCCATCCACAAGTGTACCCCAAGGTAAGCCTTATGCACTCTGACTGACAGGATGTTGGTCGCAGAAGTAGCTGCAACACATACAATATCGAACAAACACCAAGAACTTACATATACTTGTAGAAACCCCATTCAAGAGCGCAAACACATACACACACCCAGACACACACACACACACACACACACACACACACACACACACACACACACACAGACACGTACACAGACAGATTGAGACACAGAGCAGAAATAATTGTAGATGTCCTCTTGAAATTTAGGATTTACAGAACGGTAAGTCTGTCACTTTGCTTCAGATAATTATTGGTAAATGGCCAGCTTTATCAATTTCTGTGGTTACATTTCCAACAACAGATGCTGCATTTTTTAAAAGGACGAGGGTCATAATGGAAAGAATCTCCATCTTCTCTATTTTAAGTGTATGTGTATATGTCTGATGTTCCACCATCAGAGGGAGAATAGTGAGCAATCTGATGAAATGAGCAAATTCCCTTCCCCAGGGGGACAAAGTAGTCGAGTTTCCTGTTATATTGTTACCCGTTGTCAATAGTGCCAGACAGTTGACAAACACACTTACACAATGCCATTAAAATCTGCTAAATAATCTCTCTGTGCAGAATCCGCTTGCAGCTCTCATTAAAAATGTCTGCCTGGGTGAAGCTGTTCTGTGTTTGGCCAACCATAACTGACAGCTGCTGTCATCACTGTTGGTGACAGTTCTATATCCTTTTCACAGCCTAGTGTGGCCCTTACCTTGAGCAGGCTTAAGACCTTGACAAAATACTGCGTATTACTTGAAAAAACAAAATTATAATATTGAACTAACTGATGCAACTGTTTGAATATTGAAGTCCTGCTGGGTTGTATTTGTGGTTGCCTTGATATGTTGCCGGTATCTTGTGTCTCAGTACTGGCTGACGTGCCAAGCAGCGGGCACAGAGGCTGGGTAGAGAGACCTGTTGATGACCCGAGTAAGAAGGAGACAGTCAGGCTCACAGACGTCTGCCAAGCCAATCTGTCCATGCTCCGAAAGACGCCCTCATCGTGACAGATGACAGCTTTAACAGCTTCAAAATGCCCCCTTTCCCCCCACACACCCACACACACACACACACAAACACACACTGTGACAGTGTGAGATGAGACTGCTTTATCAGGTTGTTCAAAAGTTTTTTTTAAGGCTAACAAATAGAGAGTTAGAAAAAGATTTCAGTGCTATTTGTGACACTTTTAAAAAATGATAAACTTTGCGATTTTGCGTTCTATTTAATTACATGGCCACATATCAATAGACTGGAAATGTATAGACGGACAAAAAAGCATGCGGTTCGCAGGTATGGTTTGGATTAGGGGATAACGACAGAGAATGGAACAGGGCATTTCAAACAGAATGCCTGAGCCAATTACCAGCTAAAACATGTGGTCTAAACGCCAGGCAACACCTAGTAACGGGAACCGACGGTAACACCGTGATATGGGTCACGTTTCTCTGTACAATTAGATGTACATTAGTGTCTTATGGGTTTTGCAAAACTTTCGAATTGTATCAGTTCTGTCTTTCACCTCGAAAACCTGGTATGCTCTCAGTAAATGTGTTGAGCGGCAGCCAGGGTCACATTTCCATAGGTTATGATAGGATGTGTCATTGAGAATTCTGGCACAAGGTCTGTCTCTCACAGCATACCCATTCATCACGGCCCTTTCATCATCCATCACATCAATGATGCACCTCAAACAAACTTACTTCAGGCTTCACTCACTGTAATGTCCTTCTCTCTGCAAACATCTTTCTCAATCACTCCATTGCAGATGTTTTCGCGGTGAGGATCATCCCACGCCAGTCAAACTTGGGATTGCACACTTGTGTGGTGCAAAGTGCGCCTGCCAATTTTTTTTAGAGGGAGGGATCTACATTCTCGTCCAAGTAGTGACACTGAGTAATTGTCAAATCAAGGGCATATGTGGGAAATGACCTACTTGAGTTTTAGTGTGACTGATGGCAGCATCGATCACTTCGACGTCATTATTCCAAAGACATCAAAGAAACTTTGACAAGAAGTGGGACAAGAGAACTTTGCGAGTGGCAGTGGGCATTGTTGACAGCAGTCGACAGCATAACATTTCTGGTTCGGGTCTAACGCCTTAATTAAGGACGGGCTGAAGACCATGATCAAGCTAATGTGTAGCCCTACAATGAGTACAATACAATAGTGAGCCCTCAATGTGTGTGGAATTGGCGTCAGTGATACTTACACAGTGAGAATCCCTATGTACGATTCAGAATTTAAGGGAATTAATTTCAGGACAGCTAATACATGGTAATACATTGAAGTATGGCTTCAAGGGTCTGCTGCTCTGATTACTTCCCCGCACGGGGTCTTATGACGAAATGTTGCTTTAAATCCAAAGGAAATCTAATATTTTCAGTACCATACAATTAAAGTTATTGAGTTGCGCTGTGAATGACATCAGTTACTTCAGTCAATGATATCACCACTGAACTCAAGACAAAAACGTCATCTAATGATTAAAAAAAGTGCACACCTCAACACATATTTAGAGATGAACCCAGGTAAGGAAAATGTAAATGGTTGTTATTAAGGCAACCAAACTGGACCATAGCTGTCAGCAGGCCTTTCAGGTCCTTACCCGCACCTCTGTGTCCAATGTCAGTAGCTGCAGAGTAAAAAAGACCCTCCTGGAACGTGAACTGCTTAGTCATTTCCTTCCTTCTAAAGAGAGAAGAGGAAAGCTGATGCAGACTATCTAGGAGCTACCTTGGAGTCGTTTCAGGTAATTAGCCGACCCCCTGCTACAGTTGCTTTGTGTAGAGTGCTGAGTCCATCATGTTGTATAATGGAACCAATACAGTCCCAGTGGTTCGAAAGAGTACACCTGTTGGAACGTTGCTCTGGCCTCTTTATAGGTCTTTAATAATAATAATAATAGCTTTCATTTACGAGTGCTTTAAAAAAATCCAAGGACACTTTACAAATACAAGGAAGAATTAACTAATACAACAAAACTATTTAAGAAGAAATAGGCCATACGCCGATTTAGAAGAGTAAAAATCTGTTAAGTTAACGGCCTTAAAAACAGCTTAGTTAGTTGTTTAGTGATGGGTGTTCCAGCTAACGAACAGAACTATATTATGCTGCAAACATCAGGACATCAATGCCATTTATTTTCATCCATGATGGCATGCCAGCCTGAAAGATCTCAAGCCCCTGCTCAACATGCAATAAGTATGCCCATAGTAAAGCATACAGAAGGGACATTCTTTCTTATGAACCTGCTAGGAGCCTCTGACGTTCACCACCGGAACAAGCAGGGAAAATAATGATGTGCCATCTGATAATGGCTGCATAGCTGACAAATCGGCCCTTTTAATGGACATATAATTAATGTCTGTGCTTCCCCGATGATACTGATGGCAGCCTAGTAGGGGATAATGTTCTGGAACTCCTAAGTCATTTCAGATCAGCATGAAAAAGGCAATAGACCCATCGATATATAAATGTATATTCCATCAGGGATGCAGCTCTAGCCTCAGCCTATCGGTCTATTGTTTGTACTTTTTCTTTGGTTATTTCTGGTCTTTCGTTTATTTGTTTTCCGGGATTTTTCTCCTATTTTTATGCTTTGTCTGATTCTGGTCCTCTGACCCCTTGTCTCTCTACCTATTCTTTATTCCAGGGCTTTATGGTATTTGACTTTGTTTAGACTAATCACTGTAAGACACAAAGACTCTGATATCCACATTACAGATTCCAATGGCTTAATTTTACGAGGAGTATAATCAACAGAATTGGCAAACTAACTATTTTCATCCAGTTGAAGAGGAATAACTTTGTAGCGATAGAAATTTAATGCAATAGAACCTTTGTAAATTTTGTGAAACTCTGGTACGCTCAAGTTATTTCTTCCGCATGAAAAAGATGATAGAAAAAGAAGAGTCTTTAATCAGGGGAGACGAGGCATTGTAGACATCTAGCGTTCTTTGGGATGTCAAGATTACTGTACCTTGACAGACTTAATATGACTCACCATTTAATACAGTTGTGACTTCCTACATGCTTTAGTTCAGAACATACGTATGACCTTAAATTAATCGGTTCGAATGCAGTTTAATCCATTTTATGACATTTAATCCCCCCGAAACGTAAGTTAAAAGTATATGGTATTGAATAAAGGGCATTTCTTCTTTCTTACTTTAACAACTACTTACTGTACATGTCATATTGTCTGGTTTGACGAGTGCCTCACACTTTGAATGTCAGTAACAGTAAAAACATAATCGGTCTCCTTTTGAAAAGCTTCCATTAGAAAATCATGCAGAGATAAATGTTCGATCTTCCCCAATTACAGATTAGGACACGCGCCTCAATTGTTGGATAATTATAGTGATGTGATTGTGTTTAATTAACTCCCGTGATTACAATTATATGTCCACATTTGTCAAATCTAAACAGAGTGTGATACTAAAACGAGCTACTGTAATTGCTGCAGAGAAATGTTTGCCTATATTCAATGAAAATAAGAGTTTTAACCCAAAGTCCTTAGGAAATAGTCACTGAAAAGGCTTTAAAATTAGTCATGGGTAACTGCAGCCTTGCAGTAAGGTATTTAAAGGGTGGTAGGGGAGACCAAGGCAGAGGAAATTGTAAATAGGAAACAGTTGAATCCCTAGGTTACATTATTCCTTACTTTTAATTCACTTATTTTGTTATTTTATGAAAGCAGTTTAGATTAACCCACCAAGTTGTAGTGTAACAACCTAATTTACCCGGTGTGTCTAGTTGTAGTGAAATCACTGAAGCTCACCTACCTGACTTAATTAATATAAGCTGCCCAAGTGAAAAATGTGTATACTTACTGTATTTGTATTAAAAGTAGACTACAGATTGAATAAGCATGTTTAAAGTATAGTCTTCTTGCACTTCTCAAAAGCACACTATGACATTAAGTACACTTAAAATACATCTGATCTGTATTTTAATACACTTTCAATAAAGTATATTAAAGCCACCAAAAGCAACTTTTTTTGTATTAACGTATAATCAATACCTTTCTACAGCTTGCACATTATACACATAGATGAGATACATGCGCTGGTGGAACAACAGTGATATATGATATACATATATCATTTAAATTAGAGCAACATATATTTTTTGGGTTTAGATGAACTTAACATTTTTGCGTTGAAAATACAATTGCGTGGAACCTGTTAATTAAAGTCAACGTTTCATTTTTTTTGAGTGTAGTAGAATCAAAACATTCCCTGCTGCCCCGGAATTAATGAAAGCAAGAATTATGTGCCAACCCTTCTGCCAGGCGAGGGTGGTGAGTATGGAACTCGCAGAATGGGATTAGTGGGAGAGACTACCAATTCCCACAACGCGTTTTGCAATGACCCCGTGACAGTGTCCCAACGACCTAGGCTCTGCTTCAATAGCAGCCTCCACTGTGGAAGGCCCTCTGGAAACCTCCGGGTCCATATAGGGGACGTAGTTCGGAGACCAGACACACTCGTTTGGGATTCCTCCTTGTGAAACATCTTGTAATGTGTGAATCCCTGCCGCCGATCAGTCCAGTAGGATGAACCCCACAACGACTTAAAGACAGATACCAAATTACAAGATAGACAGTCACGCAGTACACCTTTCTAATGACTCTTACAGTCGCAGGATGTGTAGAAGACATTAAATGCATGGTACCATAAAACACATGATTCCCTCAATGAATGAGAATTACCTTTAAATTTTAGATACAGTATGTGGGATACATTTTATAGACTGTTTCTGACAGAATTAATCTCACTCTACCAAATTCTTTCAAACCAGTAGACCCACGATCACAACTAACTGTGGTCAGTTTCGGACTGTTTCCATTCCAATGCTTCATTTATCTGAATTAAAAGGCTAAATTATTATTATTGTTTATTTTATTTATACAGGGTTAACCGACTGAGACCAGGTCTCTTTTCCAGCAATGCCTTGTAAACAAAAAAGAGACAATGTTTTTCTCTGCTATCACTAAGAGAAGACCATCCTACTTTTGTATACAGTGTACAAGGATGAGTTCTAAAACTATCCCCAGTTACAAACGCAAAGCACTGTGGTAAACTGCATCAAGGGACTTTAAAATAGTTGGGGCTGCATGCATATACACAATATCACCATAATCCATGACTGACAAGAGAGTAGATTTTACAATTGTCTTTCTATTTTCAAGTGAAATGCATGATCTTATTCTATATGGAGCTCCAAGTCTGATCCTCACCTTCTTCATGAGTTCAATCACATGCATCTTAAATGATAACTTTGCATCTATTGAAATTCCCAAGTATTTGTAACTGCAACACGCTCAAGTTGGGCCCAAATAAGGGGGCAAATGTTATGTGCCTTATAATCTAACTTTTGAATTATTGTTATTCAGTCTTGATCATTTTAAAATTAGATTAGATTAATTGGGGACATCTGTGAAAGCAACAAAGTAAAACCATGTAGTGCACAGTGAAATGAATCGGCCTTTATGGGTTGTAGGCTAAAATGTGTCAATAGGGCAGCTCTTGGTGTAATGAAATTATTCTCAAAATTATTGTCTAAGTATTCTCTGTTGTTTAAGGGAACCAACTGACTGATCTTTTAATTTGTGGATAGTAATTCCAAATGTTGCGAAATTTCATACTAAATTGAGTGTATGAATAAAAATAACCTAAAATACTAAAAATGTATGCTACAGATTACTACTGTATGTCTGTTTCCCCATTATGGCTTGTAAGGGGCTCAGAAGTAATCAATTATTTCAGTAAAACGCTTTTTCTATTCCTTGATTTAAATGTATGTTTAAAAAATGAAAAATGTGACTGTATGATTAAAATTCACGTAATTATAATAATAGAAACTTACGGCTTACGCTGTGCCAATGAGAGGTTTACTCTTCTGATGGAAAATGTTCTCTCTACTCCACTTCTGGGGACTCACTTTGCACTGCTATTAAATCTCTCCCTCCTTTCTAGATAAACTTGTCTACTGAACATTTCTAAGATATGGCCTCCTTTGATGCAAAACTCCCGCTTTGCCCTTTTCATGATTGAAGCTGAGATGTGCAAATTGATTCCTTTCTCCACACTCTACATACCCTAAGATGTTCCAATGAGCAAAGACAGTGACAATGTCAGTGCACAATATTAGGCCAGTTACTTTGTGCAACTCTTAAACTTTTCAGAAAAGACTCATGACTTATATTTCTATGTTACAATTATGGAGTTGCAAGCTCAAACAATGTCTGTCGCATCAGCCCACAAACATTTGATGGATTCTTTCATCTTCTTTCACCGTTCTGTAGATGTTGAGAAGCATTGTGTAATTTCTCCAACACAAAATAGCTCAAACTTATCATGGCTGAAATGAAAATCTTGCCCTGCCACAGCAGCATAGCACTCAAATCAGAACACAAGGTATGCCTCATTCAATTAAAAAAGAGTCCTTTCTTTTTGACTGAATCTATCACAAAAACATTACTGGAATACAGGAGTTTTATGGATAAGTCAATTTTTTCACCTTTCCTATTCTGAGAGACCATTTGAGAACTAGCGTCATTGTTTTTTCTTAATTTGAATGATCTATCATTTAGGCATCACAATTGTCCACAAAGATATTGCTTGACGAAGATGACTTGGCAAAAGAAATAACAGCGCAGTTCGTGCTATGGAGAACCTCATCAAATCGATTGCGGTGTTGACACAGGGTACATTAAATTAACTTGCGTAAGGAACCGTGAGATCACTATCTATCTTCGCTATCTGCCCTCGTTCACTGTGAATATTCACTCATATTAATGTTTCTAAAATGATAAATGTGTCTGGGAAGCAATTTGTTTCTTTATCGTCTTCCGATTGTCTCCTGTTGATGAACAGATATGAAAATTCATATTAAGATGAAAAAAGAACGCTATTGCTATTCAGGGAACTGTGAAAGTATAAATGTTACATTTCTCAGAAGAACAAACATTTATGAAGCACACGCATGGTTCTCTGACATGTCAGAAACATTAGTGACTTTGTTTATTTATTTATTTGTTTATTTATTAATCCATACAAGTACGGGACACCATGCACAATGATTCCTCAGAAAACGTAAACAATGTCATGTTTTGCTGTTACAAATCATTTAAATCTTGGAAATAGCAATAGACATCAACTTCAACTTAATCTTTCAGACTGTGGAAGAGGTTGGCCCAGTGTTTTCAGGTAGTACATATGTGAATGGCCATAAGAGGTGGTGCTTTGGCACACCTGTTAGAAATGCACTGTGGTTCAGTGGGAAGTAAGTGCAATGAAGCATGCTAAACAGTTTGAAATACTGTTTGATACACTTCGCCAAAAAGCCACTCGAGTGACACGACAAAACTTGACATTTAAGGATGAGTGCCACTGCAAATCAAGTCTTTGAATGGAGTAGGACAAAAACTCACGCTTCAATGGAAAAATCTGAAGATTTCTGCCGCCCACTAATTATTCCTGTATTAGGAATGGGGAGAGGTCCTAATCCTTAGACAATTAGGAGTGTGTTGCCTTCACTGAATCTCTTTCCTCTTCACCTGAATGCGAAAGAAGGGCTTTTTTAATGGGGACGTATGCCTCACTTTTTTAATTTCCTGGCTTTTGTGTCAGTAGTTTTCTCATTGAGAGAGCTTTATATGGAGTGCATACAGAAATGTTCTTTTACAAAATGTCTTCTTTATTAGATCCTGGCCTCTAAACCTTGAGCCTACTGTAGTTGTTTTGGGTCCCAAGGCAAGATTTTAGTTAAGGCATCTTCACAATATATATCGAGTTCTGCGTGTAAAACTAATGAAAATGTCCATTGTTGAGTTATTAAGTACTGGCAGTTGGACTGCAGGATTTCAGGATCACTGTGAATTTGAATTGTTCCACATTAACTGGTGTTGTTAGCGAACCACCCTGAGAGTCGGGGAGGTAGGTTTGGTTTAGGCATTGTTGGGGACATAATTCTGTAACCACTTTTGGGTGGTGGCGGGGGGACTGAAAAGAAACTAGTATAAGATTGTCTTATAAGCACAGAATAATATAAACAAACTTAAGGGTTGGCTAAATTGGCTGGCTGTTTTCTGAAAGGCTGTCTGCAAATGCAGTGGCATTAGCTGCTTACATAAGTGAAGATTTGGGTCATTTGCATAAAAAAACATTAGCAGGCTGGCTAGTTCTAATTTATTGCCAACCAACATACAAACTATTTTGAATGGAAGGCTACTAGTAATGTAATATACTGCTTTGTACTTTCATAATGTGATTATAAGATTGATTAATGTAAACAATATGTCGCGCTGACTACCACAAGTTCACAAATCATATTCCTGTCCAGGTTGTCCTCCTTGTCGGGTTTCGATGAGCAACTCTCTGCTAAACCAAACAAGTTAATGACAGGTAACTAGGAAGTGGGAGGGGAAACGTCAAGGACGTTTACTGATAACCCTTTGTGGGGTCACTGGAGTGGATAAAATGCCCTAACGAAATCCTAGATTATTGGTAGGGACAATTCAGTGGTCCCTCGGCATTGGTAGGGACCCGCACTAAATCTATGCCTATGCTCAGAGCATTTATTTCTCCTTGAAATAAAACAGACGCCAATGTCCTGAAGACATATGTGGGTGGCTGCTGGCTGAATACAGTCTAATTTGGTTAATTCAGACAAAACCCCACCCCTTGCACCACTGGGAAGGCTGCTATGCGGAAACTACTCTGAACAAGTTGATTAGGGCTGTATTGAGGGATGACTCAAACCGATACTTTGGATATACTAAAAGCTATCAATAGCCCCATTTATCTGTTGTCCCAGATTGACAAGTTTATCCCACGTATCAAACCTAACCACTTTATATATTGGCTAATGTTGGCATAATTAGCTTTTTTTACAGACGCTATATAAAGTTGTAAAAATGTTTGTGTTTGAATGAAAGTGAACAAGTAGCTGAACATATCAATAATACATACATTGTTATCTAAATATGGTTGGAGGAAGGTAAATAGTGTAATAGTGTATTAGAAATGTAGTTAACACTTTGTTTGAGTACCCCCACATTAGGCGTGGTAACGGTATATTACAAGCTCACTATATGCACTAATAATTGACTGATAATTGCCTCTTAGTTGCGTCAAAATATACAATTAAACAGGGTAACTATTCATGAAACTCAGCTATGACTATTTATAATGAAATATTTAAATAAGTGTTTGCATTGCTATAACATGTTTATAGTGTACTAGGCTGTAACACAGTGTTGTTTGTATCGTAAATTAATTGATGACAAATTCTGCATTTGCATAATTCTTTGTAATTAGCACAATTAAAATGAAATAAAATGCTGTTATAGGCAACATTCATACAATTAAGTTGATTCTAACTTTTGTTACTTATTCATTCCAGAATAGGCTCTAAGTATAGCAGTATTTTTGCAATCAATCATCCATGCAAGTGGGTAATGTTAATCAATGTGACTTAAACTAAAACACTAACTAAAACCTGTGTAAACAGATTGGTTTTAATAACTGGTAATTACATAACATAGTGTTTGGTCAGTGATAGCCTATTCTACCGAATTACATAATTAATGTGTCTGGATGGCAAACGAATTGCTTTGTCAGTATTGGCAAAATAATTTAAGGACAGTGTCTAGCGTTTTAAAATAAAGAAAATAAAACAACATCAAAGGCTTCTTATTCATTAAAAACTCCTGATTACATATGTTTGCATCACAAATGAGGGCAGAAGGTATCCACATAGTATTGATTTTCATTTTATAAACTCCTTTACATATATACTTATAAGGAAGTGAATACAAAAAACCATGTGTAACTTCTATGCATCGACATCTAGGGCTTAAAAAATATGGAATAAAAAGTCTAAACAAAAAAGAATCTAACAGAGTAGAACACTTTGGTCTTTTTAATGATGCTACAATTGCATGCACAGGTAACTCTTGGGCTAAATCAAGTTGCTTTTTCTTTATTCATTAAAATATTATCCAATGAGACCCATAGGAATTATCCAAACTGCAGAATTGGCTGTTGTCAGTTAGAATACATAACAAGGTGCATAGGACACAGGGCCAGTTGATGTGGGAGGCTCTTTTTAGGGTATGATGAAGCGATGTGTTGCCTAATGAGGTAAACACTTAGCCATCATTACTGGCCACCATGAAAGCATGGCAGAAGTCCGCTTGTATGATATTAAGGCATGGCGCCCTCATCAAAGCAGATACTATCATAACACATTAAAACCAGACCATAGCTTTAACAAAAAAACTAAAGTCTAAATTCTTAAAGCAGCAATGAACATTATTTGTCAGCGCATGTAGTTCAGTCTGACCAAAAGATGTTTTTTTGCTGTGACCTGGTTTCTTTGCATATTAATCAAGTTTTTATGCTCATGTGCTCCTAGGCAGGGGGATTTTCAAAGATAGCGTCTGCTCCTAATACTCTGATAATCAGAGCAATGTGTTTCAAAGGCCAAACTGCAAACAGTTCACTCTAATTAGGCTTCATCATTTACACACAATGAGAGCGGTAAATCACGAAACACCAAACCTACTGGCAAGGTAAGACTTGATGGTAAAAAAAAAACAGACATGCATCCAGAGAGAGACTTTGTGAAAGAAGTAGGGTGATAACCATAGTTGCCAACCCTCCCGATTTTCCCAGGAGACTCACGATTTTCATTGACACAATTCTCTATCAAAACGATTTTTTTGTACAGAGAACCGCTGTTGTTTGGAAATCCTCCCGATTTTTAGGTTTCAAGGTTGGAAAGTATGGTGATAACAAATGCACAGATTCACTGAAAGCAAGAAGTACAAGAGCAGTAATGCGTTTGTCTATCTTGTGCTCTGTAAATCACAACAATGCCCAACTGTGACAGGCATCCAGTTACAGTAATAGTAAGTGTAGGTTATGAATACTATTGGGTTATCCACACCCTCATGCACACAGACGCAGACACACAAACCTAAATGTATATAGTAGTCCATGTGTTCCAATGGCAAATCTTGTTTAAACCAGTCTTACTGTCTCAACAAGGGAACAATACAGTTCTGGAAACAAAGAATTTACACAGATTGTGTGATGTAAAGTATTGCTGTTGCACCACAATTCAGTCAACCAATAAATCAAAGCACACTCCCATTGGATAAAAACATCACAATTGTTTTTTCTTCCCCTTTAGAAAAAATGTGGTTTCCATAAACTAGTACCTTTCACTGAAAGCAATACTCTTAAAAGCATACCAAGCACATGGCAGACGTAATGAAAAATGCTGTAAACACAGTAACAAGTGGCATTTCATAGCTTTTAGTCCTGAAAAGCTTTTTATTCCGTGTCTCTGGTCTTAGAACTAGAGCAGTCTGATGAATCACTCAGTTCAAACTGATACCCACATTATCTGTCCAATTCAGGGTTATGACGCACACATCTTGTTATCGCAAAGTCATTTTCTTTTCATGTGATTGCGTCGTAAGGTATTTGCGTACAGGACATGTGACACGTGAAACTAAAACTCAAATGGACAATGCTTTTGAATTTTTAAAATTGGCATACATTGGCCATACACCAACATGAAAAGGAAAATACAAACACATATTTTGCATTTGGATTTTAATAATAACCCAGATTATGCACATCAAAATTGCCATCCCGTTATTCCTTTAACATTTCCAAGTTTGCCTTTTCATTGAATTTTGGCCACTATAGTCTTCCATACCCGATCACTTCTAGAATACAATGTTCTACAGATCAAACTAGCCAAGGGAACACTATCTGACAGTAACGTTCTCCGCTGTTTTAAATAGTAACAGAGCTCTCCTACTTTCAAAATTAAATATCTCAAAAATATAATATTATTTATAAACAGAAATAGCAGTTGTGTCAATAAAGACGCAACAAGCATAGGTTCTGTTTCCTCATTTCAAAAATATAACTGGACAATGATGAAATTCGCCGATCATCTAGAATACAACGTTCTACATATAAAACTTGCTAAGTGAAGGCTTTCTGACAGTAACATTCTCTGTCCGCTTAGGGCTAGCTATTGTCACGCAGTGAAAGCGGAATGGATTCACTTGGAGATTGATGATCAACAAGAATGGCATAGGTTTATTTTATTACTTTAAAGGCTTGATAAACCTTTATAAAGTGAAGGTGTCAATAAATAGACAAAAAATTATAAATAGGATCTAATGATCAGTCAGGAGTGGGTTGTTTTTAAATACTAATAGGCTACTAATAGTTCTTAAGTTCTTCGTTAAGCGCATGATACCAATCACGTAGCAGTGTCTTGGGGCGGTGCACCCCTTCTCTTAAAGATTAGGGTTAGGGTTAGGGGTAGGGGCTTGCAGGATCAGTACAGAGCTCATCCTTCAGTAAGTTAGTTCGTAGCTACACAGTAATTATTGCCACTATGTTGACCGTTATGTAAGGAAAATATAGAATATAGTATAGATTTTTACTATTCAGTTAGCAATTAAAACTGTTCCATAATTCCTCTGCTCACCATTCTCCTCCTCTGTCAGTCTCACCATCCTCATCATACCTCTGAAACAAACCTGAGTCACTGAGTCTCCTTCTCAGGTTGTGTTCTTACTGGCACCTCATAGCGGAGCAGCAGTGTTACCGCTGTCAGCCCATAGTCAAGAACAAATTAATATACAGTCCTTTCTAGAAACCTCCACTACACATAGTCTAAACCCTGTATAAATAAATCATAGCATGTCAGTAGAAGGCATACTTTAAATTGTGTTAGTTCTATCTAGCAGAGTTAACATCTGAACATGAAAATGACAAACAAATTCACCCTAAAGAGTCAGAAATACATTTCAACAAATAAATAACCCATAATAACCTATGCACCTGCTTACTTGAAAATTCTATTTATTATAGTATATTCACAACTTTAGTCATTTGGGACTTCTTAGTTTACCAGCTTGGATTTTTTATATTCAAATGGTTGTCTTGTGTTGATGTAAGATATCAGACTAAATAGTGAGGGATGTTGATGGGAATTAAATTATATTTTCATTACCTAAATAGACATTGTGTATTCACTATAGCAATTCAACAACTCATAGAGGATATCTTATTGATGAGCTTGTCCTATAGTCATTGCAATACTTCTATTTGATTATGGTGGCAGGGAAGAGACACACTCTCCATTCTGAAGTAAACGTGTATTGATCAAGAACGACTCGGGCATGTAAATGTTGATGAGTGTGTATGTGTGTGCCGTCCATTGCGACCCAGTCGGAGAGTGGAATCCATCACTATTGGCATGTGGACCTGATTAGCGGTGAGACCCTGGAACTCTCATAGACCCATGATAAAGAACTCTGTCTGACCTTCTTTACAACTGCATCAGTCAGGCTATCGACACAAAGGGACAGTGCATCTCAACAAAGCTTCTCGCGTTCACCTCCACTCTGGCTATTCCCTTGAGTAGCCATTATCTGTATTCCATTGCTAAAAGGAACCACATGAAACTTATATCTGGGATTAAGGACAGAGGGCCTCAGGCATGCTGTGTGTTTCCATTAAAGGGTAAAAGAAAAAACAAAAAGCTATTTTCTCAAAGGCTATGGTTTAAGTTGAGGTGAAGCTGAGTCTGAAAAGATAAAGATTCCTATCTGGTCATGAATTAGAACAAAGGGGAACTGGACCGGGACCAAATGACACAAAACCAATGCCAATGAAAAAACAAACTTCACTGCAGAACATCGAAGAATGACATTCTTAACCTATCATTGGGCTAGTTTGTGACTTTGCATCCTACTGTAAATTACTTTGGGATGTCTCTGTGGGAATACTGCACACGTTACCGTGGCAATTATGAGGTACTTACACCCAGCTACTACTATGCATGTTAATTAGGATTTTTTTTGGATCATCTTTGCTTTAAAGCAACTATAGGCAACTTTTTTATGTTAACGTATTATCAATACATTTCTCCTGATAGAAAATTGTAATGTCTTTAGGAGAATAATAAAATTGTGGTTCAGATCAGTCCTCTTTAAGTCTCAATCTCCCACAGAACTATGACAAATTGCCTTATAGCACAAAGAAGTGTGTCAATAAATCAGGAAGAGATGCCCATACTTATAGTCGTTGATCGAGCTAGCAATATGCAGTGACCACATCTTCTTTGCGATGGTTAGGGAAAATAATTACACCACGTAAACGGTAGGGGGCCCCCAAAATCACCTCCTACATAATGCTACTTATGGCAACTTTAAAATATTTGCTAGCATCCCCCTACACTTTTGACAATGACAGAATTACTACTTTAACTTTAGTTTTCTTACTCCCAACCATCAAGGTCAGCAAAGCACCAAAGTTAACCAAAGGCAAGAGTCCTGGCAGTGGATCAGTACTGAATCCTTTTTGTGTCCATCAGTTGAGGAAGGCAAATGTACAAATATATTTTCTGAAATAAAACCATACATCCAGCGTCTACAATTCATATATTCATATTGCTGACGTTTAATAAGATATGCACATCTGTATGTGATATATTGCTGTCATATGAGTGTTGTTTGTGCATTCACACTGTCTGTTCTCTCTCTACCCCAAAGACCCATCTAAGTGACTGGTACAGCACCTTGATTTAAAAAGCACCACTGACAGACCCATACATATAAACTTGTCATGCAAGATCATCTCTGTGAAAAAAGAGATGTTCATGGTAATCAGAACAAACATTGCGTTGCTGGCAAAATAGCCAAAGGACCCAGCAACCATAGTTCAAAGCTCAGTCCAACAAGCACTTTGGACTGTTTGTTACAAGCAAGGAAAATGTACGGAGTTATAGACCGCGGTTAAGTGGTAAAATAAACACCCTAATTCAACAAGTGATCAAACTGAATTTTTCTATATATCTTACATTTGCAGATCTGAGCATTGATTGGGGAATGAGCAGTACCACAACACAACATGGGGTGGCAGCATAGAGACTACTGTATATGACTACGTGATAGCCTGCAGGGGTTGTTTAAAAAGGACAAGGTCTTGAATACTCCAAATATCTAAAGCTTATAACTTCTGATGCATTCTGAGGTTGTTTTAGCCAAGGCTGCTTAAATAAACCACTTCTACGCTTTTCCCCCTACCTCTCTTTACTGACGTACATTTCAAATTGCACCCTTGGGGTATATGTTCACACATGCATGCTTTTAGACACAACTTTGTGACAAGTGTCTTCAAGCTGCGGTTAACAGCAAGTATTTGTTGCTGTCTTTATGACACAAATGGAGCTGCTACTCTGGTTGCTGTCTATAGGAAATGATGAAACTGGGCAACGGTCATGCAGGTGTTGACTGCCTCTGAGACACTTTGCCGAAAGCGAAGCGCTCCTTCTCCCAGGCTGTCTGTGCGTTTCTTTGAAACGCTTAAAGTGGGAGAACCCGTAGATGTATTAAAGCTGAAATTCTTTATACAAGCTGTAGTTACACTGTATTAGGTGAATTGTGGCAGACGGGTTATTGACATACACACACTTGTATTCTAAAAGTTCTGAGATCACACAATACTTATTTTGTTATCATGACTAGACTTTTACTATCATCTCTGATCGTTTCTGAAATACACTTTGAGCAATTATCAAAAAACTGATCAAAACTTAAAATCCTACACTCAAAAGAATTACCTTGGATGAACGTAATTGAATCATGCCACAAACAGTATATTCCATCTAAACAAATCATGTACATTCAATTCATTTGACTCTAATTTAATGTTTGTACTAGTCATTTAATTTTAATTTACATTGGTCAAACACTTTAGTACAACAAAATTCAGTCTTGTTGAATGAACTAGCAGAGTTTACGTTCATTATAGCCTGCTGATGTCAATCTTGTCGTATGAATGAGCCAAGTATAGGTTACGTTTATTATACTAATGTCAATCTTGTTGAATTAACTAATAGGTTTTTGTCTGTTATACCAATATCAACAATGTTCTTTCAATTGTTTTCTTTGCTAGAACACTGTAAAAAGAAAATAACCATTATAGTATGGTTGTCAACAGCAAATTTGACAACACTTTAGTACAACAAAATTCAGTCTTGTTGAATATAGAGTTTACGTTCATTATTTGATGTCAATCTTGTCGTATGAATGAGCCAAGTAATGTACTAATCAATTTGTTGAATTAACTAATAGGTTTTTGTCTGTTATACCAATATCAACAATGTTCTTTCAATTGTTTTCTTTGCTAGAACACTGTAAAAAGAAAATAACCATTATAGTATGGTTGTCAACAGCAAATTTGACTCCTTACAGCCTGAAAAATGTCAAAACCTGAACTCGAGTGCTCAGGATCAGTTTTGTTGAGATAAACACTGTTGTCGGATATAATGATGTGCAAAAATGAACGAA
>JAPMUY010004637.1:0-5000 GCA_026901105.3 Galaxias olidus
GAGAGAGAGAAGTGTTTTTGTGTGTGTAGATGTAGCTGGATGTGTGTGTGTGTGTGTGTGTGTGTGTGTGTGTGTGTGTGTGTGTGTGTTGATGAAAATATTTGTGTTTGTTTCTATGTGTGGCTGTGTGTTTATTTATAAGTGTTCTTTCTCGACCGGAACTGTTGTTCTCACAAAAAGACTAAAACACGTGAATGAAGTGTAAGTGTCCAGAATCAGTCCCTCCAGAACATTTCACTTCCTGGTTTTACCTCTGGCACAGAGCTGATGGCGTGAACCTGACCAATGAGCTTGCAGTAGGACTGGAAGAGGAGTAGGAGCTGAAAGTGAAGCTTGTAGAGACGCTGACAAAGCTCCAGTTGCTAAGAGACGGGTAAAAGACGAAGAAAAGAAAAAAAGAGAGAGAGAGAAAGAGAGAGAGAGAGACAATGGATGAAACGGTAATATGTTAAAATGACATACTGTAGCATAAAGCAGTGTACTAACCTACATTAGAACATGAATTAATACATAAAAACACACACCCCAGCAAACAGAACATGCACTCTTCAAATGTAGCAGAATCTGCAGCTAGTGGGTTATCTTTGAATAGGGAAAAACGGGAGGTTTTGACATTGGAAGAGGCATAAGAAGAGAACTTACTGCCAGAGATTCCATTTGCTAGGCAGCGAGAGAGGAGTGTTAGGTGAGACCAGAGAGAGCCAGAGAGAGAGACAGAGAGCGTCCATCAGACATGTGCACAACAACACAGCAGCATTCACTGTTAGACCAGGTCTGCCATTGACTGCGTATACACTGGGGACCCAAACTTATCCTTAAAAATGTAGGCTCTGTTGCTTAAAAGTAATAGCACCCCCCTTTAGATTTCAGAGTTAAAGAATGTTATTATCTAGTGTAGGAAGAATGACAAACAATCATTTTACACTGCAAACGTGCAACAGCAGCAAATTGATAGACAGGCCTATTGAAAGAATGAGAGAGAGAGAGAACGAGAGCGACACACCGAGAGAGAGAGAGGGAGAGAGCGAGAGAGGGCTAAGCAGTAGTCAAGTAAAGAGGAGATTTAGTCAGTCAAACAGTCAGTCAGCCAGTCAAACAGTCAGTCAGTCACACAGTCAATCACACAGAGATTCAGTCAGATGTACTGAAGTGTAAACGCACTTTTTGCAGTTGTGTGTTGTTCTAGCTAACCAAACTCTTATTCACCACAAATTTTTGATGAGAACAAGTTTTAGTTATTGGGCTCAATATCGTTGTTGTTATATGCTGCAAATATTCATGGATTTGGTCATAAATTGGACAATTTGATTCCAATCCTATTGTTTTTTTGGGATTTTGACAACTAATGTAATGTATCCTAATCATATTACCCAACCTTTCCAGTGGCTGTTCCCTAATACTACATTGTTGAAGTGAATATCCATGAACATTCCAACTGCCATTTTATGTTTCAAAACAAGCTGTATGACGTCGCTAGGCAACACTTTGAGAAACAATCACCTTCTCCCTCAGAGTCTCCTGGCTGGCAGGTGATGACACCGTCGCCGGGGCACCTGGGAAACGTGTCTTTGCAGTTTCTCAGCCACTGAAGGATTGGGACAAAATAAGAGAACATCGGTTAGATTTGGTTTTGTTTAGTTGTATTGATAAATACATAGGTGACCTGACTCCAGACAGGATAACTATGACTACAAACTGCTTATCCTGTTGTTAGTCATCGTAATTCTTCAAGTCAATCAGAAGAGTGTCTTACTGACTAATAATAATAATAATAATAATAATAATAATAGGTCACATTTTATTTGAGGGTGTCTTTCAAGACATTCAAGGTCACTTTACAGTAAGCAGATAAGTATTAGAATATATTAGTAATTATGTATTAATTATGTTCTGATATTCTTACTGAGACAGCTGCCTCCTCTTTGGTGTTGTAGGTGTCTAGATATTCCTGGAGTTCCAACACGCTGAACTGTCTTCTCAGCAGACCGTAGGACAAGATCTGGACAGAGGAAAAGATCAAACAGGTTCTTATCTAAGGTCCAAAAACACCATCAAATAGGTTTGGGTTTTAGACTGTTGCAGTTTCTTGTTCACAGTTTGACGCTTAACACTTCTCTTCTTTCTTTCAGAATCATAACACCATTTATAGGCCAAGATGCATTACATTTGTAACTAAACTTTGTCTCAGTAGAACATTTATTATTTACATTTGAATGCACAGAAACTCTCTTTCGTCTTCTGTTCTCACTGTTAATGTACAGTAACACAGTCATCTCTACGTTAAACATTGTCTCCTGTTTTTGCTGTTGATGTACAGTTACACAGTCATCTCTACGTTAAACATTGTCTCCTGTTTTCACTGTTGATGTACAGTAACAGTCATCTCTGTTAAACATTGTCTCCTGTTTGACTGTTAATGTACAGTTACACAGTCATCTCTACGTTAAACATTGTCTCCTGTTTTCACTGTTGATGTACAGTAACAGTCATCTCTACGTTAAACATTGTCTCCTGTTTTTACTTTTAATGTACAGTAACACAGTCATCCCTATGTTAAACATTGTCTCCTGTTTTTACTGTTAATGTACAGTAACAGTCATCTCTGTTAAACATTGTCTCCTGTTTGACTGTTAATGTACAGTAAGTCATCTCTACGTTAAACATTGTCTCCTGTTTTCACTGTTGATGTACAGTAACAGTCATCTCTACGTTAAACATTGTCTCCTGTTTGACTGTTAATGTACAGTAACAGTCATCTCTACGTTAAACATTGTCTCCTGTTTTTACTGTTAATGTACAGTAACACAGTTATCTCTTTCTCTGTTAAACATTACCTCCTGTTTTTACTGTTAGCATAGAGTAACACAGTCATCTCTTTGTTAAACATCGTCTCCTGTTTTTACTGTTAGCATAGAGTAACACAGTCATCTCTTTGTTAAACATTACCTCCTGTTTTTACTGTTAGTGTAGAGTAACACAGTCATCTCTTTGTTAAACATCGTCTCCTGTTTTTACCGTATCTGCATCGACGTAGAGTGTGGGGCAGTCGGAGCAGGTGGTCAGCATGTCACTGGACTTGACGAACTTTGACCCTATCCCCCTCAGGCCGTCTCCTAGGTACGTGGCGGCGTCGCTGGTCAGAGAGCAGAACTTACCCTGAATGTTCTGAGGAGGGAGGGAGAGGGGCGCAGAGAAAGACAGAGGGAGGGGGGAGAGAGAGCGAGGGAGGGAGAGAGGGATAGAGAGAGGGATAGAGGAGGGGGAGAGGGATAGAGAGAGGGAGGGGGAGAGGGATAGAGAGAGAGATAGAGGGAGGGGGGAGAGGGGGAGGGGAGGGATGGGGGAGAGGGATAGAGAGAGGGGAGGGAGACAGAGGGATAGAGAGGGAGGGGGGAGAGGGATAGACAGAGGGAGGGGGGAGAGGGATAGAGAGAGGGATAGAGGGAGGGGGAGAGGGATAGAGAGGGAGAGGGAGCGAGGGAGGGAGGGAGAGGGATAGAGAGAGGGATAGAGGGAGGGGGGAGAGGGAGCGAGGGAGGGAGGAGAGGGATAGAGAGAGGGAGGGAGGGAGAAAGAGAGGGAGAGAGGGATAGAGAGAGGGAGGGGGGAGAGGGAGCGAGGGAGGGAGGAGAGGGATAGAGAGAGAGAGGGGGGAGAGGGATAGAGAAGGGGAGGGGGGAGAGGGAGAGAGAGAGAGGGAGAGGGATAGAGAAGGGGAGGGGGGAGAGGGAGCGAGGGAGGGAGGAGAGGGATAGAGAGAGGGAGGGGGGAGAGGGAGCGAGGGAGGGAGAGAGGGATAGATAGAGAGAGGGAGGGGGGAGAGGGAGCGAGGGAGGGAGGGAGAGGGATAGAGAGAGGGATAGAGGGAGGGGGGAGAGGGATAGAGAAGGGGAGGGGGGAGAGGGAGCGAGGGAGGGAGGAGAGGGATAGAGAGAGGGAGGGGGGAGAGGGATAGAGGGAGGGGGGAGAGGGAGAGAGAGAGGGAGAGAGAGGGAGAGGGAGAGGGAGGGAGAGAGAGATGGAGGGATAGAGGGAGGGGGAGAGGGATAGAGGGAGGGAGGGGGGAGAGGGGTAGAGGGAGGGAGGGGGGAGAGGGATAGAGAGAGGGAGGGGGGGAGAGGGATAGAGTGAGGGAGGGGGAGAGGGATAGAGAGAGGGAGAGAGGGAGGGGGGAGAGGGAGAGAGGGAGGGGGGAGAGGGAGCGAGTAATAGGTCATGTATTGATGTATTGATGTATTGATTACAGCCTAGCTTATTGACTAGTAATAGGTCATGTATTGATGTATTGATGTATTGATTACAGCCTAGCTTATTGACTAGTAATAGGTCATGTATTGATGTATTGATGTATTGATTACAGCCTAACTTATTGACTAGTAATAGATCATGTAGTGATGTATTGATGTATTGATTACAGCCTAACTTATTGACTAGTAATAGATCATGTAGTGATGTATTGATGTATTGATTACAGCCTAACTTATTGACTAGTAATAGGTCATGTATTGATGTATTGATGTATTGATTACAGCCTAGCTTATTGACTAGTAATAGGTCATGTATTGATGTATTGATGTATTGATTACAGCCTAACTTATTGACTAGTAATAGATCATGTAGTGATGTATTGATGTATTGATTACAGCCTAACTTATTGACTAGTAATAGGTCATGTATTGATGTATTGATTACAGTATTGATTAATAGGTCATGTAGTGATGTATTGATGTATTGATTACAGCCTAACTTATTGACTAGTAATAGGTCATGTATTGATGTATTGATTACAGCCTAGCTTATTGACTAGTAATAGGTCATGTATTGATGTATTGATTACAGCCTAGCTTATTGACTAGTAATAGATCATGTATTGATGTATTGATGTATTGATTACAGCCTAGCTTATTGACTAATAATAGGTCATGTATTGATGTATTGATGTATTGATTACCTGGAACAGCGAGGAGAACACGTGGAAGGTGTAGACAGCCTAACTTATT
>JAPMUY010004637.1:10000-12500 GCA_026901105.3 Galaxias olidus
GTGAGGACTGGGGATGAATGTTTTGATCTATTGATTGATTGGGTGTATTGATTGATAGATTAGTGACCTGTGAGGACTAGGCATAAATGTATCGCTCTATTGATAATATTGATGGATTGAGTATATTGATCTATTGACAGTATTGATTGATTGACTGAGTGTATTGATAGTGACCTGTGAGGACTGGGGATGAATGTATTGATCTATTGATTGATTGAGTGTATTGATTGATGATTAGTGACCTGTGAGGACTGGATAAATGGATGAATGTATTGATCTATTGACAGTATTGATTGATTGACTGAGTGTATTGATAGTGACCTGTGAGGACTGGGGATGAATGTATTGATCTATTGACAGTATTGATTGATAGACTGAGTGTATTGACAGTGACCTGTGAGGACTGCGGCCTCCTCCAGCTGACGGGGACCAGCACGGGGTTGGAGTTGGACTCGGAGGAGGTGGAGGAGGTGCTCCGGGCCATGACCCGGGCCTTCCCCTCCCGACCCCCAGAACCCTGGAGCTCATCGAACCGCCGGCCAATCACCGGCGTCTGCACACACACACACACACACACACACACACACACACACACAGACACACACACACACAGACATACACACACACAGGGGCACAGAGACACAGACATACACACACACACACACACACACACACACACACACACACAGAGGCACAGAGACACAGACATACACACACACAGGGGCACACACACACACACACACACACACACACACACAGAGGGTGAGGTCAAAGTGTATTTGATGATATCACTCTTTAGACACAGGGAGAGAGAGAGAGAGAGTGAGGTCCCGCTTACCTCGGAGATGTCAAAGGTGAAGTCCAGTGTCTTTCCGGGCAGAGCCTTGGAGGAGCCGTCCCAGACCCGACTCACCTCCAGGTTAGACAGATCCCCGGCCTGGCCCTGGTGCCCGTAGGCAGGGTGCACCAAGGAGGCCGACCGGGACACCACCAGTTTAAGGATGTTCAGGGAATCCTTCCAGTGGATCGTCTGTGGAGAGCAGAGGAGAGGAGAGGAGAGGAGAGGAGAGGAGGGGAGAGGAGAGGAGGAGAGGAGAGGAGAGGAGAGGAGGAGAGGAGAGGAGAGGAGAGGAGAGGAGAGGAGAGAAGAGCAGGGGAGGTAAGGAGAGGAGAGGAGAGGTAAGGAGAGGAGAGAAGAGGAGAGAGGAGAGAGAGGAGAGAGGGAGGTAAGGAGAGGAGAGGAGAGAGGAGAGGAGAGGAGAGAGGAGAGGAGAAGAGGAGGAGAGGAGAGGAGAAGAGAGGAGAGGAGGAGAGGAGAGGAGAGGAGAGGAGGAGAGGAGAGGAGAGGAGAGGAGAGAAGAGCAGGGGAGGTAAGGAGAGGAGAGGAGAGCAGAGGAGAGGAGAGGGGATGGGAGGGGAGGAGAGGAGATGAGAGGATCGGATGATGACGAGGAGGAGGAGGACAGAGGGTAGAGTGATGAAGAGGTAGAGATAGAGGTACAAAGTAGATCAATATCCTCTCCTTGCTAAAGACAGAGCAGCAGGGTTAAAACCACAGCAATATTTAAAAAACAAAACAATAAATAGTTACAGCTACTGACTTACTGTACGTGAACATCCATGAACAAAAATATCAAAGGAAATAAAACAATCTAGAAGAGCACGGTGGACAACAATAAGAAGGGTGTGAGGAGAAGTGTGTGTTCTTACGTGGACAAACTTCTCGATGGTCTTGAGGACGTCGCTGTTGAACTGTTTGACCTGCACGGCTGTCAGGTCCATGTGACTCAGCAGGCAGTAGATGATCTGCAGCAGGGACTGCTGCATGCTGGGAAGGCCCTTGTCCAGGAGCTACGAGGAGGGAGGAGGGCATAACGAGGGGAGGAGACAGAGAAGGAGAGAGAGACAGAGAGAGAGAGAGAGAGAGAGAGAGAGAGAGAGAGAGAGAGACAGAGAGAAAGAGGGAAAATGGTTCACATTTTTAAACTTTTTAAATTGACATTAAATAGACAATTTCTCTTCTTGTGTTTTGGGGCGGTCTGCTGCATGCAGGCACTGTCTTTCAAAGGAGAACACGACAATGAACAAACAAACAAACAAACAAACAAACAAACAGGGCCTTCGTGCTGACCTCTGCCATGTAGGTCACCATGTTGAGGGTCATGTCGGAGAAGGCTTCGTGCAGGTACCGACACACCACACTGACCCAGGAGAAGGGGTCGCGCGTGTACGACCTGGTCTTGTACAGCGTCATCACGTGTGCCAGGTGAGACAGCTTGGTGTGTTTCTCCTCCAGACACACCTGAGCAGGGGAGGGGAAGGGAGAGAGTGAGTGAGGACATTGGACAGGACCGGGGGAGGGGAAGGGAGGGGGGGGGGGTGAGGGCATTGGACATCAGCGGTTAGTTTGAGAAGATAAGATAACGTATGATAATACTTTAATGATCCCGAGCCCCTAAATGGTGTAACATAGCCCCCCTAAATGGTGTAACATAGCCCA
>JAPMUY010004638.1:0-15000 GCA_026901105.3 Galaxias olidus
CCATAAAACTGTGAAACATCCTTTCTGATAGTACTGTCCTGACATTGACTGTGAAACATCCTTTCTGATAGTACTGTCCTGACATTGACTGTGAAACATCCTTTCTGATAGTACTGTCCTGACATTGACTGTGAAACATCCTTTCTGATAGTACTGTCCTGACATTGACTGTGAAACATCCTTTCTGATAGTACTGTCCTGACATTGACTGTGAAACATCCTTTCTGATAGTACTGTCCTGACATTGACTGTGAAACATCCTTTCTGATAGTACTGTCCTGACATTGACTGTGAAACATCCTTTCTGATAGTACTGTCCTGACATTGACTGTGAAACATCCTTTCTGATAGTACTGTCCTGACATTGACTGTGAAACATCCTTTCTGATAGTACTGTCCTGACATTGACTGTGAAACATCCTTTCTGATAGTACCGTCCTGACATTGACTGTGAAACATCCTTTCTGATAGTACTGTCCTGACATTGACTGTGAAACATCCTTTCTGATAGTACTGTCATGACATTGCTATCTTGTTGTGATTGGAATCACTATACTGTTTGAAACTGTTAAACATCCTTTCTGATAGTACCGTCATGACATTGACTGTGAAACATCATTTCTGATAGTACTGTCCTGACATTGACTGTGAAACATCCTTTCTGATAGTACTGTCCTGACATTGACTGTGAAACATCCTTTCTGATAGTACTGTCATGACATTGCTATCTTGTTGTGATTGGAATCACTATACTGTTTGAAACTGTTAAACATCCTTTCTGATAGTACTGTCCTGACATTGACTGTGAAACATCATTTCTGATAGTACTGTCCTGACATTGACTGTGAAACATCCTTTCTGATAGTACTGTCCTGACATTGACTGTGAAACATCCTTTCTGATAGTACCGTCCTGACATTGACTGTGAAACATCCTTTCTGATAGTACTGTCATGACATTGACTGTGAAACATCATTTCTGATAGTACCGTCATGACATTGCTATCTTGTTGTGATTGGAATCACTATACTGTTTGAAACTGTTAAACATCCTTTCTGATAGTACCGTCATGACATTGCTGTCTTGTTGTGATTGCCTGTTGTGAATCATGGCAATGTGCCATAAAGTGCCATAGCATAGACCCCGGTCATGGCTGCCATCGCAGCTATATTTATTATTATTTATTCCTCCCAACCTGTGTAAATTCCCGTGAGATAGAATGTCATAGAGAGATGAAACTTTGCATTAGTATAGACACCCAGGTGTCCCACCCTGCCATATAGTTGCCATACCAATTGACCCAAAGGGAGCGCTATTCAAAGCAACCAAAAGTAAAAAGTTGACACGGCCACGCCCCGCAGCCCATGTCATATTTTGACCTGAAACTTTGTGTACAGGTGTATGTCATCATGAACAAATTTGCCTCTAGAACCCATAAAGTCCGCCATGACGGATTTTCTGCCATTTTGGATTTTGTGAAAAACCGTCAAGCCATATCTAATCGTTGACCATTTGACCGAACCTCAAGAAAATTGGTATACAGTGTATATTTGCGTAGACCGTTAGAAATTTTGAAGGAATCATCTATGCCTGAAACAACAAGGCCGTCACGGACCATTCAAATTGTAAGTGGGTGTGTCTTTAAATCATAAAGCTAATAAAATTGTCAAAGTTGTAGATATGAACTTTAAATTGAATATAGTCATTCATAACACTACAAAGGGTCAGCAAAACAAGCCATAACCATTTCGACCTTAAGGGGGCGCTACAACCCATACATATTTGTATCTCATGACCTGTTTGTGTTTGAGCCATGAAACCTGATAGGCATAACTACTTGGGTGAGTACAGGTCACGTTTGGAAAATGGTAATGTTTGGTCGAAAGGGGGCCCTGTATCAACAACGCAACTAATCTTCTGTGTTTAATGGCTTATGGCAGCCTTCTTGTTTAAGATACGGACTTCTCAAAAGGTTTTCAAAGGTCTATGTCTACAGATGCTGCTTACCCATTTGCATCAAGATTGGTTGAACCATCTAGGAGGAGTTGGATTTTAAGTGTTAGATGGTAAGTGGTAATACCAGTAGCAGCCACGGGGGGAATGTCCAAAACTTTAGCAAAGTGTGTGTCAATTGCAAGGACAAATACATAGACAGATGTAACTTTGTATGAGCATAAACAATCACGTGCCACACACTGCCATATAAGTGAAATACCAGCTGACCCAAAGGGGGCGCTATTCCGGCCTACCAAAACACGGCACATTTAAATGATCACGCCCCGCGTCCTGTGTCATGTAAAGATGTGGAAATTGATGGTCAGGTCCCTGCCCCTATTAGGAACATATTTGCTTCAAGAACCCATTACTACGTCTTGTTGAATTTCTGCTATTTTGGATTTTGTGAAAAACACTCAAACCACATTTCCTCGCAGACCATTATAGATGTGCTCACTAAACTTTTCCAACAGTATCTATCTGAATAGAGCTTTAAAATATTGAAAGGAACAGTCTGCATCTTAAAAACATGGTCACCACAGACCAATGAAATTTCAAACGAGTGTGTCTTCAAACTAAAAAGCTAATAAAATAGTCATGGATATAGTTTTGAAGCTAAACAGGACTTATCCTTCATAACACTACAAAGGGTAAGCCTGTCAAGACTTAAGAATCATATGTTATGGTAAGTGTTTTCTGTGCTACCAGTTGGATGTAATCTGTCACCTTATTGCCATAATACTTACAATGACCTATTTTACAAATATATACTTCATCAGCAACACTCACATTTTAACATGTGTCTGCACAAATGGTTCCATATTGTGTTTTTTGTTTTAAATGCTGTAATTAGGTTACATAGTGATGGGACACAGAGTTACTAACATGGAAAAAGCTTTGCTAACAGCATATGTCTTGTCAATACCATAAAACTGTGAAACATCCTTTCTGATAGTACTGTCCTGACATTGACTGTGAAACATCCTTTCTGATAGTACCGTCCTGACATTGACTGTGAAACATCCTTTCTGATAGTACTGTCCTGACATTGACTGTGAAACATCCTTTCTGATAGTACTGTCCTGACATTGACTGTGAAACATCCTTTCTGATAGTACTGTCCTGACATTGACTGTGAAACATCCTTTCTGATAGTACTGTCCTGACATTGACTGTGAAACATCCTTTCTGATAGTACTGTCCTGACATTGACTGTGAAACATCCTTTCTGATAGTACTGTCCTGACATTGACTGTGAAACATCCTTTCTGATAGTACTGTCCTGACATTGACTGTGAAACATCCTTTCTGATAGTACTGTCCTGACATTGACTGTGAAACATCCTTTCTGATAGTACTGTCCTGACATTGACTGTGAAACATCCTTTCTGATAGTACTGTCCTGACATTGACTGTGAAACATCCTTTCTGATAGTACTGTCCTGACATTGACTGTGAAACATCCTTTCTGATAGTACCGTCCTGACATTGACTGTGAAACATCCTTTCTGATAGTACTGTCCTGACATTGACTGTGAAACATCCTTTCTGATAGTACTGTCATGACATTGACTATCTTGTTGTGATTGGAATCACTATACTGTTTGAAACTGTTAAACATCCTTTCTGATAGTACCGTCATGACATTGCTATCTTGTTGTGATTGGAATCACTATACTTTTTGAAACTGTGAAACATCCTTTCTGATAGTACCGTCATGACATTGCTATCTTGTTGTGATTGGAATCACTATACTGTTTGAAACTGTTAAACATCCTTTCTGATAGTACCGTCATGACATTGCTATCTTGTTGTGATTGGAATCACTATACTGTTTGAAACTGTGAAACATCCTTTCTGATAGTACCGTCATGACATTGCTATCTTGTTGTGATTGGAATCACTATACTGTTTGAAACTGTTAAACATCCTTTCTGATAGTACCGTCATGACATTGCTGTCTTGTTGTGATTGCCTGTTGAGAATCATGGCAATGTGCCAAAAAGTGACATAGCATAGACCCCGGTCATGGCTGCCATCGCAGCTATATTTGTAATTATTTTTACCAATGCTTTGACATTAAGTACTATGCAGTGTTTCATGTCAATAAAGCTATTTTAAATAGAAAATGTAATTGAGAGACAGAGAGAGACCAACAGAGACAGAGAGAGACCAACAGCGAGAGAGACAGAGATAGATAGAGAGACCAGCAGAGACTGAGAGAGACCAACAGCGAGAGAGACAGAGAGACCAACAGAGAGAGAGACAGAGAGACCAACAGAGAGAGAGACAGAGAGACCAACAGAGACAGAGAGAGACCATCAGAGACAGAGAGACCAACAAAGAGAGAGAGACCAACAGAGATAGAGAGAGACAGAGAGAGAGACAGAGAGAGACAAACAGAGAGAGACAGAGACCGACAGAGAGAGAGACAGAGCAACAACAGTCTTATGATCTCCCGCTCAGCTGCAGGAAATTTGAACTGATGAATTATCAATAGTGCATCATAATACTAAAGTAACCACAACCTCCCTCCACCCTTCCCCTCATCTCTCTCTCTCTCTCTCTCTCTCTCTCTCTCTCTCTCTCTCTCTCTCTCTCTCTCTCTCTCTCTCTCTCTCTCTCTCTCTCTCTCTCTCTCTCTCCCCACTCCCTGTCTCCAGCACTGCCTCTCATCTCTTTCACACGCAAACACACACACACACACACACACACACACACACACACACACACACACACACACACACACCTCTACAGTCCATCTCTGTAAAACACGTTCCAACATACCGTAGGCATGGCAATGATTCTGACCACCTTCCGTCTGAATCTCATCAATAAGGTAAAATAGCCTCAAGACAGAATAAAAAGCAATGCGGACAAACCCACTTGTACTAATTTCATCATTGGTCTGTCAATCCACGCGGGATTAATAATAATAATAATAATAATACATTGAATTTATAAGGCGCCTTTCAAGGCACTCAAGGTCGCCGTACAGTAATATAAAAAACAGTTCTCATAAAAAAATAATAAAAATAAATAAATAAATAAAATAAAATAAGATCAAAATAAGTAGTATACAATTAAAAAGGCATGGAGCCTGCAATCGAGCATTAAAAAGCATCACGTGGGACAGTAAGCCAGCCTAAACAAATGGGTTTTGAGGTGGTTTTGGAAACAGGAAATTGAGTCCAGATTTTTGATGTCAGGGGGGAGGGAGTTCCATAGACGTGGGGCGGAGCAGCTGAAGGCTCTCGATCCCATGGTGGACAGACGAATTCGGGGGACGATCAGGTTGATGGAGGAGGTAGATCTGAGGGACCGGGTGGGAGTGTTAATATGAATGAGGTCAGACAGGTATGGAGGGGCTAGATTGTGGATGGCCTTGAATGTATGGAGGAGGATTTTGAAATTTATTCTGTATTTGATGGGAAGCCAGTGGAGTTGGAGCAGAACGGGGGTGATGTGACAGATGGCAGGGGTTTTGGTGATGATGCGTGCGGCAGCGTTCTGGACTAATTGCAGTTTATGGAGGAGTTTGTGGGGGAGACCGAAGAGGAGGGAATTGCAATAGTCCAAGCGGGAAGTGACAAGAGAGTGTACCAGGACTGCAGTGGTGTTGGGAGTGAGTGAAGGGCGGAGGCGGCTGATGTTTCGGAGGTGGAAGTAGGCGGACCGGATGGTGTTGTTGATGTGGGTGTGAAATGATAGGGTGCTGTCGACGACAACACCCAGACTCTTAACCTGGGGGGAGGGGGAAACCGAGGAGTTGCCGATGGTGAGGGAAAAACTGGGGAGTTTGCTGAGTGTGGACTTGGAGCCAATGAGGACTACCTCAGCTTTATTATTGTTTAATTTGAGGAAGTTTGAGGTGAACCAGGATTTGATTTCCTGTAGGCAGGCACAGAGGGAGGAGGGTGGGAAGGTGGAAGAGGGTTTGGAGGAAACATAGAGCTGGGTGTCGTCCGCGTAACAGTGGAAATGGATATTGTGTTTGCGGAAGATCAGACCAAGTGGAAGGAGGTAGATGATGAATAGGATGGGGCCAAGGACGGAGCCCTGGGGAACACCGGATGAAAGGGGGGAGGGGTGGGATGTGAATGATTTTAATTGAATGAACTGAGTGCGGCCAGATAGATAGGAGTGGAACCAGTCTAAGGTGTGTGTGATAGTCCAATGGAGGCTAGTCTGTCGAGGAGAATGGAGTGGGAAATGGTGTCGAAGGCCGCGCTCAGATCGAGGAGAATGAGAATGGATAGTAGTCCAGAATCATTAAGATTTAAGGATTAAGAAGGATTAAGGATTAAGAAGGATTAAGACTCTTTGTCCCCCCTAGGGGAACTATTGTTTGCCGGACTATTGAAACTGACTCTTTGTCCCCCCTAGGGGAACTATTGTCTGCCGGACTATTGAAACTGACTCTTTGTCCCCCCTAGGGGAACTATTGTCTGCCGGACTACTGAAACTGACTCTTTGTCCCCCCTAGGGGAACTATTGTCTGCCGGACTACTGAAACTGACTCTTTGTCCCCCCTAGGGGAACTATTGTCTGCCGGACTACTGAAACTGACTCTTTGTCCCCCCTAGGGGAACTATTGTCTGCCGGACTACTGAAACTGACTCTTTGTCCCCCCTAGGGAAACTATTGTCTGCCGGACTACGGAAACTGACTCTTTGTCCCCCCTAGGGGAACTATTGTCTGCCGGACTATTGAAACTGACTCTTTGTCCCCACTAGGGGAACTATTGTCTGCCGGACTATTGAAACTGACTCTTTGCCCCCCCTAGGGGAACTATTGTCTGCCGGACTATTGAAAGTGACTCTTTGTCCCCCCTAGGGGAACTATTGTCTGCTGGACTACGGAAACTGACTCTTTGTCCCCCCTAGGGGAACTATTGTCTGCTGGACAATTGGTTGCTAGGATCCTATGATGTGTCCTTACTCTCCAAGAAGTGTTGCTGCTATTCCATCCCAGCCAAACTCACAGTAACAATCCATCGTTAAAAAAGCTCTCAGGAGATATAAAAATAAAAATTAGCCACTAAGGATTATATAATATTTTCTCTCAGTAAATTCTCCGAGGGCATGCACAGTGGTGCAGCAGAGCCATTCTGGGTCACCGGTTTCACTGAGGGACGATTGTAATTGAAGTGGCTGAAGTGCAACTGTGGGGAGACAGAGGCCATGCCGGCTCCATAGAGTCCAGCACCAAAGCAACTAATCACGCTGGATGGAGATGGAGAGGCCTGTAGCTGACGCCAAGTGTCACCACAATGAATTACTGTGCTAAAGAGATCCAATATTAAATGAATCAATCAGTCATTCAATTTCATTTGTATAGCACCAATTTAAATATATAATATTTCTATATAGCACTTTATTTAAATAGCCACCATTTAAATAAAGTGGGAACTTCTCATGATAAAATGATGGCTGACGTAAAATTTAAGTATATATAGATTAAAACAACCTATGGTGTATAAGTATAGATAGATTAAAACAACCTTTGGTGTATAAGTATAGATAGATTAAAACAACCTTTGGTGTATAAATGTAGATAGATTAAAACAACCTATGGTGTATCAGTATAGATAGATTAAAACAACCTATGGTGTATCAGTATATTGTTTGTAACAATCTTCAGTCATTTAGTCAAACATTCTACTCTTCTGAATAATAAAAAAAAGTTGTAGTTGTTGGTGCGCTGGATTTATCTTGTTACAGCTCGCGTGGACAAACACTGTAGAGACCGTGTAAGTGTGTGACATGGTAAATCAAACATACCCAAACACAATGCTGTCAACTGAAAGAAACTACACTTGTAGTTCTCTTACTACCTACTAATCCTCCTACAATGTCACTCCATTGACACCCTTTGTCATACACGGTCTGTCATCTCTTGACCACTCCCCCACACACTGTCTGTCATCTCTAGACCACTCCCCCACACTGTCTGTCATCTATAGACCACTCCCCCACACACTGTCATCTCTAGACCACTCCCCCACACTGTCTGTCATCTCTAGAACAAACTACCCACACACTGTCTGTCATCTCTAGACCACTCCCCCCACACTGTCTGTCATCTCTAGACACACTCCCCCACACTGTCTGAGCCACTCCCCCACACACTGTCATCTCTAGACCACTGTCTGTCACACACTGTCTGTCATCTCTAGACCACTCCCCACACACTGTCTGTCATCTCTAGACCACTCCCCCCCACATCTCTGTCATTGTCATCTCTAGACCACTCCCCCCACACTGTCTGTCATCTCTAGACCACTCCCCCACACTGTCTGTCATCTATAGTCTGTCATGTCTAGAACCACTCCCCCACACGGTCTGTCATCTCTAGACCACTCCCCCCCCACACGGTCTGTCATCTCTAGAACACTCCCCCACCCCCCTCTAAGTCAACTCTAGACCACTCCCCCACACTGTCTGTCATCTCTAGACCACTCCCCTACACTGTCTGTCACCTCTAGACCACTCCCCCACACACTGTCTGTCATCTCTAGACCACTCCCACACACTGTCTGTCATCTCTAGACCACTCCCCACACACTGTCTGTCATCTCTAGACCACTCCCCCAACACTGTCTGTCATCTCTAGACCACTCCCCCACACACTGTCTGTCATCTCTAGACCACTCCCCCACACACTGTCTGTCATCTCTAGACCACTCCCACACACACTGTCTGTCATCTCTAGACCACTCCCCCACACACTGTCTGTCATCTCTAGACCACTCCCCCACACACTGTCTGTCATCTCTAGACTGTCTGTCATCTCTAGACCACTGCCCCACACACTGTCTGTCATCTCTAGACCACTCCCCCACACACTGTCTGTCATCTCTAGACCACTCCCCCACACACTGTCTGTCATCTCTAGACCACTCCCCCACACACTGTCTGTCATCTCTAGACCACTCCCCCACACTGTCTGTCATCTCTAGACCACTCCCCCACACACTGTCTGTCATCTCTAGACCACTCCCACACACTGTCTGTCATCTCTAGACCACTCCCACACACTGTCTGTCATCTCTAGACCACTCCCACACACTGTCTGTCATCTCTAGACCACTCCCCCACACTGTCTGTCATCTCTAGACCACTCCCCCACACTGTCTGTCATCTCCAGACCACTCCCCCCCCCACATTGTCATCTCTAGACCACTCCCCCACACACTGTCTGTCATCTCTAGACCACTCCCACACACTGTCTGTCATCTCTAGACCACTCCCCCACACACTGTCTGTCATCTCTAGACCACTCCCCCACACTGTCTGTCATCTCTAGAGCACTCCCCCACACTGTCCGTCATCTCTAGACCACTCCCCCACACACTGTCTGTCATCTCTAGACCACTCCCACACACTGTCTGTCATCTCTAGACCACTCCCACACACTGTCTGTCATCTCTAGACCACTCCCCCACACACTGTCTGTCATCTCTTGACCACTCCCCCACACACTGTCTGTCACCTCTAGACCACTCCCCCACACTGTCTGTCATCTCTTGACCACTCCCCCACACACTGTCTGTCATCTCTAGACCACTCCCCCACACACTGTCACCTCCTAAGTCACTCTGTTGACACCCTTTGTCACTGTATAACTCCTTATGTCACTCCTATTTCATGTGTCACTGTTACGGATGCTGTCCTTGTCCTGGTTACTTGTTCCCTCTGTCTGTGTGTGTGTGTGTGTGTGTGTGTGTTACGGACACTGGGGTGTGTCCTTGTACTGGTTACTTGTTCCCTCTGTCTCCCCTCTCACTATCACTTCACATTCAGGACCTACTGCTGTCAACTCCGCAATCAATCATCAACCACCATCCAGCCAATCCGAGGGCAGCGTGGAGTCCTATTAAGCTCTGCCTCCGATTCCATTCGGGAGAGACCAGCCATGTCTGCATTTATCCGTCCAGTCCGTATATGTTTAGTGTTTAGCGTTTGGTGTTCGTTCGTTAGGTGTCAACCTGTGTATGTTACTGTTTGTACGTTGACCCTGTGTTGTCCCACTGTTCTCTCTTTGTTATTCGGTGTGTGTAGTCTGTCCGTCCGCTGCGTGGCAGCATGGCCAAGCCTCCCCTGTACCTGTTGTCTCTTTGTTATTCGGTGTGTGTAGTCTGTCCATCCGCTGCTTGGCAGCGTGGCCAAGCCTCCCTGTACCCGTCCTGTACCTGTTGTCTCTTTGTTACACACATTCGGTGTCTGTAGTCTGTCCGTCCGCTGCTTGGCAGCGTGGCCAAGCCTCCCTGTACCTGTTGTCTCTTTGTTATTCGGTGTGTGTAGTCTGTCCGTCCGCTGCTTGGCAGCGTGGCCAAGCCTCCCCTGTACCTGTTGTCTCTTTGTTATTCGGTGTGTGTAGTCTGTCCGTCCGCTGCTTGGCAGCGTGGCCAAGCCTCCCCTGTACCTGTTGTCTCTTTGTTATTCGGTGTGTGTAGTCTGTCCGTCCGCTGCTTGGCAGCGTGGCCAAGCCTCCCCTGTACCCGTCCGTGCCTAGAGTTTGCCGGCGGCTCTTGTTAGTACACACCCCTTAGTTCTCTTTTCCTGCACACTGTGCAGCGTTTACGTTTGCCGTCTTTGGGTCACGCCGGAGCAAGGGGACAGGTAAGATACCCCGGGGTATACATTGTGCCCCACGTAGGTAACTCCCCCGTATTACTCCCAGTCGTTTACCAAGGGGACAGGTAAGATACCCCGGGGTATACATTGTGCCCCACGTAGGTAACTCCCCCGTATTACTCCCAGTCGTTTACCAAGGGGACAGGTAAGATACCCCGGGGTATACATTGTGCCCCACGTAGGTAAGTACGTTTACCAAGGGGACAGGTAGATACCCCGGGGTATACATTGTCCCACGTAGGCATTTCCCCCGTATTACTCCCAGTCGTTTACCAAGGGGACAGGTAAGATACCCCCAGGGTTCATTGTTGTAGGTAACTCCCCCGTATTACTCCCAGTCGTTTACCAAGGGGACAGGTAACCACCCCGGGGTATACATTGTGCCCCACGTAGGTAACTCCCCGTATTAAGTCGTTTACCAAGGGGACAGGTAAGATACCCCCGGGGTATACATTGTGCCCCACGTAGGTAACTCCCCCGTATTACTCCCAGTCGTTTACCAAGGGGACAGGTAAGATACCCCCGGGGTATACATTGTGCCCCACGTAGGTAACTCCCCCGTATTACTCCCAGTCGTTTAGCTACGCGTGCCAGCCTCTGGATTTATGGTTGGAAGTTTTGGTTAGGCAGTTAGCCCGGTTTTATTTCTTACTTTGATTTGGCACCGTTGTACTCCCCTTTGACTCCAGTGTTCTTGTATATTAACCTGTTGTTTGTAAACGTACCACCACCTCTATTGCCTTATTCACCTTTAACGCCAAGCACATGACCAGCACGTTGTCACCAATCTATGCTCATTCCACCAGCGGGGTTCGTACCAGTCACCCTAACGTCACTCCGACGTCCCTCTTTATGACATCATTGTCCAATGATGCCCTTTATCACATGTCACCTTTGAGTCCCTGCTAGGTCACTCCTGTCTCACTCTCATGTCACCTTTGAGTCCCTGCTAGATCACTCCTGTCTCACTCTCATGTCACCTTTGAGTCCCTGCTAGGTCACTCCTGTCTCACTCTCATGTCACCTTTGAGTCCCTGCTAGGTCACTCCTGTCTCACTCTCATGTCACCTTTGAGTCCCTGCTAGGTCACTCCTGTCTCACTCTCATGTCACTCTAGTTTCACTCACCACTGGTAAAGGACCTTCCTTTGATCCATAGACCAGGGTCGTCCGTAGAAGCCTGCATGGTAGAAACAGCATGTGAAAAAGAGGGAGGAGAGATGGAGGGAATGGAAAAGAAGGGTGGGGGACGTAGAAAGAGAGAGACAGAGAAAATAATTGAAAAAGGCACATGGTCATCGCATTGCATCAGAGGCTGTGGATTCCTAGCTACGTTAACGCTACACCAACATACATCGAACAATCCAACAATATTGTTATTAGTTCCACCTGTGGGTCTCATAGCTGACAAAGACACAATACGCGCGCGCGCGCGCACACACACACACACACACACACACACACACACACACACACACACACACACACACACACACACACACACACACACACAGTCTTGATTGTATCTGGATCCGGGATATTTCTTCATCTTCACTACTGACCCAGTTATAGTACACACAAGCAGTGTGTGTGTGTGTGTGTGTGTGTGCGCGCGCGTGCAACTCTCTTACTCTGGTTTGTGTGTTTGCGTGTGTGTGTGTGTGTGTGTGTGTGTGTGTGTGTGTGTGGATCCTGCTACTGTACAGCTACAGCCCAAACAGAAACACCTTGCTCTCCTTAGTGTGTGTGAGAGAGAGAGAGAGAGAGAGAGAGAGAGAGAGAGAGAGAGAGAGAAAGAGAGAGAGAGTCAGTCATGCCAATAAAGCATTGAAATTGAATTGAAAATTGAATTGAGAGAGAGAGAGAGAGAGAGAGAGAGAGAGAGAGAGAGAGAGAGAGAGAGAGAGAAAGAGAGAAAGAGAGAGAGAGAGAATGTGTGTCAACAGCGTGTGGTCCTCCCTGCTGGTCCCGACCAATTACATACTTAGCAGGGGGGCCATTGCCATGGAACCAAACACAAACGCCTTCCCAATAACACCACCATTACAATCCTATATAACTGAAAATCATCGCCACAGTCAACTACGTTGCCTGGTTATATGCCATGAACCCCTGGCAAAAGCCGAGAGGGTGACGAACCTTTCTCTTTTCTCAATAACTTCAAGCATCACTGAACACAAGACTATCATCAATACGGTTTGAGTTAACATAAAAAACAAAGGCTCAGTCTTGACATGCGATGTATAGGTAGAATATAGTATTATTGTTTCATAATTTACTATAGTCATCCTATAATGAATCTATTAAACAGATTCAAAACAGATCCTCGGAGCTACAAATCACATGATGTTTGAGAGCAGCTACTGTATGTGGTGGCTGGCATTACCTTCCACTACTCCACAAAGGAACTCGCTTTTTCTCCCCTCCATCCTCTCCTCCTTTTCCACCGCCCCCTGCATCCGTTGCAGCCTGTACCCTGAGACCGAGGGACGAAGAAGTTACTTCTCCCCGTACGAAGAATTAACAACCGGAGACAGCTTCCATCGCTGTTTTCTGTCCTATCTTTTCTTATCTAGTCTCGAGCGCTTTCTCCCTCTCTCGAGTCAACCCTGCTTTGCACAGGCGCATTCGCCTCCTGCAAGCAAGCTAAGGGACTTGTCAAATCATGCGATGTGTTTGGATGTTTTTTTTTTTTTGTGGATAATTCATTTGAAATTGAGGATTGTTTTAATTAGTCCATCAGAAATAAATGTTAATCTTATGTTTTATTTACACAAAAAAACACTTTATTTTAACTACCTGAATCTGAATGTTGGCCAATTATAAATAATCCCAAACGACATTACAGCGTGTGCGCCTCTCTGTGGTGGTCTACGGTAATAACACTATGTTGAAATCAGAACGGAGAACCGAGAAAGTTTGACAGTGGCTTGGCATGTGGACTTTTTGACACACTGTAATAACTTGGAATTATTAAGTACCGACCGTGCTACTTGAAATAATGATGAATTCATATTTGTCAATAATGTAACAATGACGAGTTGCTTTCATGTCTTTGAGCCTTGTTGTCGCACAGTTGTCCTGGCAACAGTGGAAAGTAAAGACTGATCACAAGAAAGAGGTGAGCGACGTGCTTTGCAAGGTGAATTATTTTTGTGAAATAATTTTGCACTCTTACTTCCCAGATCTATAATCTCAAATGGGCTATAAATATGCCAAGCTTTAAAAGATGTTTTACACTGCACAGCCTACTAGCTAATACTAGTAGAACACCCTACCGAAGTTAATAACACTCCACGTTAGCCAACTGTTTATTGTAGCCGTGTCAGCAAAATTCTGAGAAGGTTATGCTAACATTAAACCAAAGGGAATAATAGCAGGCAGAGTCATTTGTCTGTTTGTTGTTGTTTTTACCATAGGGACACAGCTGTACACCTAAAAGTTACATCATATAAAGTACTTTTTAAGAATGGTTTCATAACCAATGTCAAAGGGTGAACAACATTTGAGCAGGTTTTTGTCAGTTGAAGTGCCAGGATTCAAATATTGGCTGTGTGTCAGTCAGGAGGATGCCTTCTAAAAAGAAGGGGGACCCAGTGCCAAAGCGTAACTATGGAGGAGGAGGAGCTGAGGGGCCTGAAATCCCAGACGACAAAGAGGCTCAACTACAGAAAGAGTAAAATCTATAGTACCAGCCGAAAGTTCGGACACACTTTCCCATTTAAGTAAATATGAAAGTGTCCTAACTTTTGACTGGTAGCTAGTAGCTACTGTATTTACCTACAAGACCCATCTCTCTATCTCAACATAATATCAATGTCTTTTTATGTCTATAATCATGTCCAGCTGTCTCTGTATAATGTGTATTTTTCTGGCTGGAAGTCTACGAATGAATTTGTCATGTGTTTCTGGTTTCATTATACTCATTGATTTATTTACCTTTGGATTTCCCTTATGATTTTTTCATCCATGTGTCCATTCAGCCATGAATTGATTATGCCATACATCTGTCTATCATCCTCTGTTTGTTTTGGACAACTTTCACAGATATGATGGGTTGACTGACACCCTGAACAACCTCAAGAGGACAGTGGAGAAACTGTATCCTGTTGAATTTAATGGAGAGAGAGAGAGAGAGAGAGAGAGACAGAGAGACAGAGAGAGAGAGACAGAGAGAGAGAGACAGAGAGAGAGAGAGAGAGAGACAGAGAGAGAGAGAGACAGAGAGCGAGAGAGAAACAAACACGTTAACATGATTTCTTATAATTATATTAAGACAAATACCATCCACATCTTGGAAATCTTAACTGTTGGCATCAAGACGACGGGAAAATGAGTTTCTCCTGCACGAGGCCAACCAGACACGC
>JAPMUY010004638.1:20000-32841 GCA_026901105.3 Galaxias olidus
ACAAATGTGGGACCTTATATAAACAGGTGTGTGCCTTTCCAAATCATGTCCAATCAATTGAATTTACCACAGGTGGACTCCAATCAAGTTGTAGAAACATCTCAAGGATGATCAGTGGAAACGGGATGCGCCTGGGCTAAATTTTGAGTGTCACAGTAAAGGGTGTGAATACTTATATACATGTGATATTAAAATTTTTTATTTTGAATACATTTGCAAAAAATTTGAAAAAACCTTTTTCACTTTGTGATTATGCGGTATTGTATGTAGAATGTTGAGAATTTTTATTTTTATTTAATCCATTTTGGAATTAGGCTGTAACATAATAAAATGTGGAAAAAGTGAAGGGGTATGAATATTTTCCGGAGGCACTGTACTGTACATACATACACACATACAGACACATACTGTACATACATACACACATACAGACACATACTGTACATACATACACACATACAGACACATACTGTACATACATACACGCATACAGACACAGACTGTACATACATACACACATACTGTACATACATGGGTCAATGACGTGACGCCCTACTGTCCAACTGCATTTTTTGCCTTTTATAAAATGTCTAATCACATAAGAAGACAACACATATATCTAGTGCCTTTACCCATATACTTACCCACTTTAACTTTTCCAAACCTTTTAGTTATTGGTCATTTTTGTTGTTGTTTGAAGTGTCAAAATATCATGTGATGCAACCGTCCAGCTATGACTTCTATTTTGAAAACTTGTTTAAAATTACTTTTAATCTATTGAGCTGTATCTCCTGCTCCATTTTCATAATTTCAAACATGTTTTCTATTCATTGACAAAATTGCAAAGCATCTGCATTTAAATTTTCATCATAATATACAAAGGAATGTTGTCCGAAGACATTCATTTTATGAGATATCATCTGGTGAGACCATCAAGAAAATGCCACTTTGGGATATTTATTTTGAAAACAATTCAAGTACAGAAACTGACATCAGAAAGGTGCATGCCAAGGATCCAAAGAAACATCTAACAGGTTAGTAGGTCTTTCTCAAATGTGGAAGGAATGCATATTTTTAACTGCTGGAATGTAGTTGCCACATTTGGATGTCATGTAGTTCGACTTCAGAAAAACTATTAATATTAGGTTTTATCTACAAATCTACATTTCTATGATACATTTGATAGTGGTCTTTGGTGGGAAGAATGGCTGTTTATCTTAGGTGGTCAATTCTGTGCCTGTAAAATTTGACTAAACTTGAAAACATCATGTGCTGAAACCAAGTATCATGTGGCACAACCATTGCAGAACGTTGTACATCATAGATATTCGTTCTGCATTGACAGTTTCTGTGCATTTTTATTTAATTATTCATAAACATACAGATTTTTATTTTAGTTTAACTTTATGTATAATTTTGCATAGCTTTGTCTGCAATTTCAGTAATCTCCCCTGATATTTTGGAAAGAACATTCTATCTATATTTAATTAAATGCCAAAACCATTTACCTACAGCATGAAATGTTATTTGGGTAATTATGCATTAATCAATGATTTATGACTATTTTAACCTTGACAGATTTGCTCCAGGTTGCTCATGTTGGTTGGACCGCAACTTTCAAACCACAGATTCTCGATGGGATTGAGATCTGGACATTGACTTGGCTAGGATAGGACATTAACCTTTTTGTTGTTAAACCACTCCTGTGTTGCTTTGTCCTAGTGCTTGGGATCACTGTCCTGCTGAAAGGTGAAGTTTCTCCAAAGCTTCAGTTTTTAGAAGACTGAAGCAGGTTCTCTTGCTGTAACTCCCTGTATTTTGCTCCATCCATTCTTCCTTAAATTTTAACAAGATGCCCAGTCCCTGCTTATGAAAAGCATCCCCACAGCATGATGCTGCCGCCTGTATGGTGTTTCTGTATGGTGTTTCTGTATGGTGTATGGTGTTTCTGTATGGTGTTTCTGTATGGTGTATGGTGTTTCTGTATGGTGTTTCTGTATGGTGTATGGTGTTTCTGTATGGTGTTTCTGTATGGTGTATGGTGTTTCTGTATGGTGTATGGTGTTTCTGTATGGTGTTTCTGTATGGTGTTTCTGTATGGTGTATGGTGTTTCTGTATGGTGTATGGTGTTTCTGTATGGTGTTTCTGTATGGTGTATGGTGTTTCTGTATGGTGTTTCTGTATGGTGTTTCTGTATGGTGTATGGTGTTTCTGTATGGTGTTTCTGTATGGTGTATGGTGTTTCTGTATGGTGTATGGTGTTTCTGTATGGTGTTTCTGTATGGTGTATGGTGTTTCTGTATGGTGTATGGTGTTTCTGTATGGTGTATGGTGTTTCTGTATGGTGTTTCTGTATGGTGTTTCTGTATGGTGTATGGTGTTTCTGTATGGTGTTTCTGTATGGTGTTTCTGTATGGTGTATGGTGTTTCTGTATGGTGTTTCTGTATGGTGTTTCTGTATGGTGTATGGTGTTTCTGTATGGTGTTTCTGTATGGTGTATGGTGTTTCTGTATGGTGTATGGTGTTTCTGTATGGTGTTTCTGTATGGTGTATGGTGTTTCTGTATGGTGTATGGTGTTTCTGTATGGTGTTTTCATGCATCCCCACAGCATGATGCTGCCGCCTGTATGGTGTTTCTGTATGGTGTTTCTGTATGGTGTATGGTGTTTCTGTATGGTGTTTCTGTATGGTGTATGGTGTTTCTGTATGGTGTTTCTGTATGGTGTTTCTGTATGGTGTATGGTGTTTCTGTATGGTGTTTTCAAGCATCCCCACAGCATGATGCTGCCGCCTGTATGGTGTTTCTCGAGGCAGTGTTAGGTTTGCACCAGACATTCGGCTTTGAACTTTGGCCAAACATCTCTGTCTCAACAGACCACAAAACCTTGTCCCACATCTTAGCTGGCTCACTCTCATGCTTTCTGGCAAACTCCAGACGTGCTTTGATATGGTTGTTCTTGAGTAATGGCTTCTTACAGAAAATGTGAGCTATTCTATGTTTCAGAGGTGTGGCCAATTGTAAGGCCTACAGTGTCCTCGTTAGGGCAATATTTTTTTATTTGTGTCAACCTGTAGTTTCCAAAGCACAGGGGTTGAGTACTTAAGCAAACAGCATATTTCAGTGATTTATTTTTCTTACGAAATGTTTCTAACATAAAACTAATGTCACTTTAAAAAATACATTTTGACCGTCTTTTGAAATAAAATATGAAACATTTTTCTGAATATTGTAAAGTTCACGACAAAGCACTTTTTAAAAAACGTGATGAGAAATAAATTATGTGTATAGAAGTGTTTGTGTTCAAGAGAATTCTATGAAATTATAAAAAAAAGCTGTTCTATTCTGTTTTCTGTTTTATTTTTTGTATGGAATTTATTGTGTGTTGGTCTTTTTAAATATAATTTAACCAATTTTCTCCTTTGGTGCGACCATATATCATGTGGTGCAACCAATAAGTGCAATAACTGTATTCAGTTAAAAATAGAATATCACATTTTTGTGGCTGGAACATTCATCACTGTTACAATATGCTTAAGTGGATGCTGTCTGTTTAATAATTTAATCAGTTTTGTGAGTTTAAAAGAAAAACAGGTCTGGTAGCTACTTAAAGAGGGAGGCTGTGCCATTAAAGAATGTGAATATATGATCATGATTTAGAGAAACTCCAAATAAATGCAAATACTGTTTTTCCAAACATTATACAATAATAATGAAACCTTGTTAAGATGTAAAGTATTTTAAGGAATTCTATTAATTGTAAGATAATTCACGGTCTCACCACGTGACATTTATTAGGTCATGGGCTATTGAACTACGTTGCTTAAAAATCACAACATTTTGTATAAATGCATGTGTACACAACATTCCATGTCCAATTTCAATGTTTGAAAAATTGCCGAAGATATCCTTATTTTTGTATTTGAAAATTGGTCTATTCAAAATCCTCATCCGTCATTGACCCACATGCACACAGACAGACTCACACACATTCATACACAAATACAGACTCGCACACACACACACACACACATACACACACACACACACACACACACGCACACACACACACACACACACACACACACACACACACACACACACCCATTCCCACCCAACTGTCTCTCTCTCTGTCTCCCCCCTCAATCTTTCCCTCCCCCTCCCTCTTTGTCTCCCCCCTCCGTCTGCCGTCTCCCTCTCCCTCCTCCCCCTCTCCTCCCCCTCTCCCTCCGTCTCCCCCTCCGTCCCCCTCTCCGTCCCCCTCTCCCCCTCCGTCTCCCTTTCCCTCCGTCTCTCCCCCTCCGTCTCCCCCCTCCCCCTCTCCCTACGTTTCTCCCCCTCTCCCTCCATCTCTCCCCCTCCGTCTCGCCCCTGCCCCTCTCCCTCGCTCTCTCTCTCTCCCTCAACCTCCCCGCCTCCGTCTCCCCCTCTCCCTCCGTCTCTCCCCCTCCGGCTCTCCCCCTCTCCCTCCGTCTCCCCCCTCCCCCTCACCCCTCCCCCTCTCCCTCTGTCTCCCCCCTCCTCCAGGAGGCGTCCCGCTGCCTGTCGTCCCACACCAGGGAGGTGTCGGAGGAGAACCAGCGTCTGCGCGCTGAGCTCCAGCAGCTGATCCGTAAGGCGGGCGCTCTGCGGGCTCACCAGGAGAAGCTGGAGGCCCAGAGGCAGCAGCTGCTGAGGGAGAAGGAGTACGTCAAACAGCTACGCCGCCTCCGCAAGGGGGCGCAATACCACCCCGAGACAGCGGGGGGCAGCGGAGAGCAGGAGAAGCCAAAGAAAGGCACGGCAAAGGGAGTTTGAGAGAAGCAGATCGAGGGAAGGAGGGAGGGAGGGAGTACGGGAGGGGTCGCTGGGCATTTGAGGGGGGATTAGGGGATGTAAAAAAACTGAAAATCTAGGAGAAAATTTTCTGTTTAAGGGGGAAATGAAATGTTGGAACAATTTGCATTAAAGTTAAAATTATGTTTTTCTTTCTGCACTGCCCATTTTGGACATTTTCTGCTTTGGTTATAATGAAATGGAAAATCGCTGTCGAAATTTGTGTTGATTTTCTTATTATATGTTGTTCACTTCTCTACGCACACATCACTGCCACGGAAGGAAAAAGCAGCCCAATGTTGATAGCCATAATAATATGTGGATATACAGTATATATAATGAATGAAAGTATGTGTGTGTGTGTGTATATATATATATATATATACAGTATATATAATGAATGAAAGTATGTATATATATATTTATATATATATACTGTATATACAGTATAATGAATGAAAGTATGTATACATTGATATATATATATATATATATATATATATATATATATATTACAGTATATATAATGAATGAAAGTATTTATATATATATATATATGTATATATATATATATATATATATACAGTATATATAATGAATGAAAGTATGTGTTTCCTCCGTAGGGTGGCTGGGCTCAGCCTTAGGGATAGGGTAAAGAGCTCGGTCATCCGGTGGGAGCTCGGAGTAGAGCCGCTGCTCCTTCGCGTCGAAAGGAGCCAGATGAGGTGGTACGGGCATCTGATCAGGATGCCTCCTGGGCCCCTCCCGTTGGAGGTTTTCTGGGCACGCCCTACTGGTAGGAGACCCCTGGGTAGACCCAGAACACGCTGGCGGGATTAAATATCTCGTCTGGCCTGGGAACGCCTCGGGATCCTCCAGGAGGATCTGGAAAACGCTGGGGATAGGGACGGCTGGAATTCCCTGCTGAACCTGCTGCCACCGCGACCCGGCCCCGGATAAGCGGCGGAAAATGGATGGATTGATGGATGGATGAAAGTATGTATATACTGTATATATATATATATACAGTAGATATAATGAATGAAAGTATGTATATATATATATGTATATGTATAATGTATAAATACATAAAATCAATGTACTGGGTTTAATATTAAAAAAATCTTGGACCTTTGGAGAACCTTGCATCAACTGGTAAGTATTTTGTTATTGAATTTGTAGGTGGTGGAGAAACTGTCATGTAGATTTGGAACTTTTGTAGACTTTTGGCAGAATAATACTCATGTTAAAATTGTTCTTCCACACTAGGTCTAATTATTTAAATAAGGTGCTAGATTTAAGATCTTATATTGTTCTGTTCATTAATGTTATTTAAATAAGGTGCTAGATTTAAGATCTTATATTGTTCTGTTCATTAATGTTATTAATAATTAAGTATTAAGGGTTAGGGTTAGGGTCATCTTCTTTAATCTTAGATCTAATAGGAATTTATTATAATAATGTATTTTTAAATAGTGGCACAAAGAGTCAAAAGAAGAGCTAGCTTGCAACTACAATTTGAAAGGTGCAAAATATCTTCTTTATTCAAATAAATAGTGTAAATATGCCATAGAACTATAACTTTTGAAATGAAATTCAAGAAGAGAATTGTATAAATAACATTTTGGCTGTTTTAACATTCAAACTGTTAGCATATCCTGTGCTCCTTTCTCTAACTTCGTTCTTTGTACATAAGTAATAAGTTAAATTGTATTTAATCCTGTATATGATATATTATTTATATATATTCTGGTCTTATATGTACATTGAATTGTATATGACGTTCTGGTATATATATATATACATTGTATATATATATATATATATTAAAAAAAAATGAAAGCGTTCTGGGTTCTAGTCTTATCCCGCACATTGAATTGTAATAATTCAAAAAAAGGGCAGCACGGTGGCTCGGTGGTTAGCACTGCTGCCTCACAGCAAGAAGGTCCTGGGTTCAATCCCCACCTGACCCAAGGGTGTTTCTGTGTGGAGTATATATATATATATCCCCGTGTTCGCGTGGGTATATATATATCCTCCAGGTACTCCGGTTTCCTCCCCACAGTCCAAAAACATGCAGGTTAATTGGTGACTCTAAATTGCCTGTAAGTGTGAATGTGAGTGTGTTGTTGTCTGTCCCTATATGTCGGCCCTGTGATAGACTGGCGACCTGTCCAGGGTGTACCCAAATAAATAGTGTAAATATGCCTCTAACTTTTGAAATGAAATTCCCTGTGTCCGCTGGGATAGGCTCCAACTTCGTTCCCCCGTGACCCTGTACAGGATAAGCTGGTAAAGTTAATGGATGGATGGATAATTCAAAAAAATGTTGTTATATTATGAGCGTGCAGTTATAGAAGGGAGCCGTGCAGTCATGGCTGGTTTATAAAAGGTCCTTCAGGCTCTAATGTTGTTCCAGGTACGGAGGGAAACATATGGAAATGTACTGTATGGGCTAATGCAAAGAGCATGCTAAGAGCCCGTGTGGTCCCATGCAACGCACGCATTGCTAAGTACCATCTTTGAAGGAGTGCAAATTACTTCACCAAGGACTGAGTGCAGCCACATAAAGTCAGTTTAATTTCTTTCCCATTTTTAAACTAACTGTTTTATACGAAGATACAAATAATGTGCACATTTTAGTTCAGATAATTGAATGTGAAAATGCATTCTCCAGAAATATCTTCAGAGATTATCAAATATTAACTGGAAAATGTATCTTTAATCTGTAATAGATGTATGGCGTTAAGTACAGTGAAAATCGACTTCTTGAAGCAAACAAACTTAATCCTCCAAAAATATCTTCAGAGATTATTTAATCTTTTTAAATGGATAATCTATAATACACTGCATGGTGTTAAATCATCTTCTTGAAAGTCTAAAATCCGTCTAATTAGGAAATGATCCAAGGAAGGACAAATACCGAAGGTTGTCATGTGTTCAAAGAAGGAACCACATACGTCTTTAGCATAGTTTGCCTTGGTCATTCTGTCTTTCATTCAGCACGCTATTTGCATTAGACCATTCAATGAGTTTCCATAAGTTTCCACTTTCCAACATATTGTTCTTTCAAGTATAACGATGCTAAATACTAAAATGTATTGGTTAGACCAATGCAAACAAAAGACACATCCTAACAATTCCAGATAGGACGTCCGGGAACAAAACCGTTGCATGTTAGAATTTTTAAAGACGTGTTACATTTATTTTTAGGATTATTAAAAACAACTTTAGAGCCTCAATGTTTATTATATCATGCAAAAATACTCCCGGTACAAATGAGTGGAACCAGAATCCCCTTCACTTACACAGGATTTAATCGATGGAACAGCGTTCCACTCGCTGACATGCGTCAGAGAGTGCAAGACACAACACTATATCATGCATGTAATGATGCCGGCAAAGTTTGATCATAGATGTTCTTTTAACATTATGGAGCTGTAATGTACGTGTGGAAAATGGCTTAACTGGCTACAATCTGTTAAAAATATTTTGGTAGCACTTTATCTCACAGTTACAGTAAATACCCCCAAACTTACTTGGTAATAATTGGCATTTACCCGGAGAACAGTGTTAATGTAGGAACCAGGTAATTTATTTTATAATCACCGACAAAGTGCCAAAACTGACCTGGTAATAACTGGTAATAACTGGTATACTCGAACAACGTTTTAGGAGGTAATAGGTCATTTTTTCCCCCATTATCATATCGGTACCAAAAAACAAGATGACATACAGTATAAAGCTATATGTATTGTATATTATTATTATTATATATATATATATATATAAGCACCCACATCTAACTCTCTCTCTCGCTCTCACAGACATTTCGTCATTGCTTTGATTTTAAGAAAAGCACCCTTAAATTAAATTTGTTGTCATTATTATTAGTAGCATTATTTTAAACGTGATAACGACTGTTGATAACTGGTAGGTGCAGGTTCCAAGGAAGGAATTATAGGGCTGAACTATTTAGTGTCGTAGTAATTTGCACCCATTCAAGGAAGCAACCACTTATGCCTTTCTGTTTGCATTAGTCCATACAGTGAATTGCTATACATTTCAATAGTTACCCTGGCGAACTCAGAAAACGATCATGAATGCTCAACAAGTTTGTAATATTAGTACAATATACAAAGACATGTTTAAGGTTTAAGGTACTAGTATTACCATAATGGAGTGAACATAAAGGAATTCACAATGGTTGAATTCCTTCATTTATTAGTTCACATTGAAATAATAAATAATACATTTGAGGGAGGTGTAATTAGTTAGTAGTTAGTTAATGCCCCCCCCCCCCCCAACACAAATAAATAAATGAACTGAACACACAGGAGTTCTGTTGGTTTGTGTGGTTGAACCAATCACATCGCGTCACATGTATCACGTGGTCTGGCTGTTTGGGACCTTACATGTGTTCCACAGTCCTATGTTGAAGAGGAGACACTACAAAGTCACATGTATCACGTGGTCTGGCTGTTTGGGACCTTACATGTGTTCCACAGTCCTATGTTGAAGAGGAGACACTACAAAGTCACATATATCACGTGGTCTGGCTGTTTGGGACCTTACATGTGTTCCACAGTCCTATGTTGAAGAGGAGACACTACAAAGTCACATGTATCACGTGGTCTGGCTGGTCTCACTACAAAGAACACAACATAGAGACAAGGAGACACCAAAAAGCTTCCACTTTCAAAAGGTACCAACTGCCATTGTGTTTTTGCTGTCAAATGTATCAGATTTTCTTTTACATTTCATCCATTTACATTGTTTTTATTAGTAACGTATTGAATAGATTTGTTGGTATGCGTTTGCAGTTATGTGGACATTTTATAATTACAATGTATTTTGGAAGAATTTCATTTGACAAATCAGGTGTTACAATGTTGCAAGGGGGACCCAAGGCTGGACACAGACGCTGTGCTGGAGTGCAGTAAGAATAGAATAGGGTTTATTGCAGGAAGGTTGTGGGTCAGGATGTCAATGAAAAATGGTGGAACTGGATCCGGGGGAGGGGGACAGGAGAGAACATGAGCATAGCTGGCAGGGATAGTCTGGGAGATGCAGGCAGAGCAGCAGGTTGGGGAGCAGGCAGGGATAGTCTGGGAGATGCAGGCAGAGCAGCAGGTCGGGAAGCTGGCAGGGATAGTCTGGGAGATGCAGGCAGAGCAGCAGGTCTGGGAGCTGGCAGGGATAGTCTGGGAGATGCAGGCAGAGCAGCAGGTCTGGAAGCTGGCAGGGATAGTCTGGGAGATGCAGGCAGAGCAGCAGGTCGGGGAGCAGGCAGGGATAGTCTGGGAGATGCAGGCAGAGCAGCAGGTCAGTAAGCAGGCAGGCAGTGAGGCAGAGCAGCAGGTCGGGGAGCTGGCAGGGATAGTCTGGGAGATGCAGGCAGAGCAGCAGGTCTGGAAGCTGGCAGGGATAGTCTGGGAGATGCAGGCAGAGCAGCAGGTCGGGAAGCAGGCAGGGATAGTCTGGGAGTTGCAGGCAGAGCAGCAGGTCGGGTAGCAGGCAGGGATAGTCTGGGAGATGCAGGCAGAGCAGCAGGTCGGGGAGCAGGCAGGGATAGTCTGGGAGATGCAGGCAGAGCAGCAGGTCGGGGAGCAGGCTGGAGAGCTGAGCGTAGCTGGCAGGGATAGTCTGGGAGATGCAGGCAGAGCAGCAGGTCGGGAAGCTGGCAGGGATAGTCTGGGAGATGCAGGCAGAGCAGCAGGTCAGTAAGCAGGCAGGCAGTGAGGCTGATTGAATGGCAGGTAGTGATCCTACGGCAAAAGGAGACAAGGTAAGACCACAAGCACAAATAATTCCTCTGTCCAGAAAACCTAAAATCACAAGGCGCTAAGGACAGGTGTCTGCCACTGGGGTTGAAACAATAATCTGGCAAAGAATGGCTGAGAAGCCGGGGTTCATATACTGTTGGGTTGATGAGCTTGATAGAAAGCAGTGTGTAGGCTGAGCAGGTGAGTAATCAGGGAGCCAGGATGGTGAGAGGAGAGCCACGCCCACAACCCAGACACTTACACATACACATATATTAACAGACAGGGAAGCAACAGACACACACATACACATACACATATCGAATCTAGAATACTACTTTTTTACAATGGTTCGATAAAATTGTTAGTATACTCAACTGGAACTTGTGACCAAAATCCTGGCATTTTTGTAATGCTGTCAAAGCTGGGAGGAAGTTGCCGAATTGCATTTTGGGGCGTGAAGCATCGTCTAGTAACCTCTCTCGGGCACTCAACATTTCCCCAATTTGAGTGTGTCATCTGGGAACTTTTTCCATACTCAAATTTCACATTCTATGGACCGTTGACATACTGCATACTCATTTTCGGTCAAATGTAATATGTTAAATACATAGTAGGCGATTTCGAACACAGCAATTGAGTAACAGACAGGAAGCAACAGAGAAACGGGACAGGGAAACACAGGAAACACAAAGGATCTACTAGAGGCCCAGACCATGACATGAGATCAGAGGCCCAGACCATGACGTGAGATCTGAGGCCCAGACCATGACATGAGATCTAGAGACCCAGACCATGACATGAGATTAGAGGCCCAGAGAGGCCCAGACCATGACATGAGATTGAGATCAGAGGCCCAGACCATGACATGAGATCAGAGGCCCAGACCATGACATGAGATTAGAGGCCCAGACCATGACATGAGATCATTAGAGGCCCAGACCATGACATGAGATTAGAGGACCATGACATGAGATTAGAGGCCCATGACCATGACATGAGATTAGAGACCCAGAACATGACGTGAGATCAGAGGCCCAGACCATGACATGAGATCTGAGGCCCAGACCATGACATGAGATTAGAGGACCATGACATTAGATTAGAGGCCCAGACCATGACATGAGATTAGAGGCCCAGACCATGACATCAGGATAGAGGCCCAGACCGTGACATCAGATTAGAGGTCCAGACCGTGACATCAGATTAGAGGTCCAGACCGTGAAATCAGGATAGAGGCCCAGACCGTGACATCAGGATAGAGGCCCAGACCATGGCATCAGGATTATGTTAAATAACCTTTTCATTTTATAATCACTCTTTTCAAATCAATATATGGTAATGATGACCAGATGGAATATTCTCTATTTATTATAGTTTGGAAAAAGGAAGAATAGCTCGATAATTAATTATTATCTGTGGACTTTGGACCAAGTTTAACCTCTTTTGCTTGCTCAATTGAAGCAACTTTTGGTGGTTGCCAAGATCACATTGAAATGGAAATTTAATTTTCAAACTAAACTTATCCTATGCACCTAAACAACAGACAGGTTTATCTATCCATTAGAATATATATATATATATATATTATTTTGATTTGTTTTATTTATTTAATTTTTTTTTTAAAAGCTAAAGGAAGTTGAGGAAATATGAAAAAGTGATTTTCAAAAATAAATAATAAACCGTCACGGTCTGGGTTTCAGTGTCCCTGTGACCCTGGGAGCTGTGTTGTCGGGGGCAGTAGCCCCTGGTAGGGTCTCCCATGGCAAATTGGTCCCAGGGGAGGGTCCAGACTAAGCGCGATTCAAAGACCCACGATGAATCGGAGCCAACGGCACTGTAGCACCTCGCCCAGAATAGGGAAACCGGGGCTACCCCCTGGAGCCAGACCCAGGGGGGATGCTCACCGGCGAGTGTCTGGTGGCCGGGCCTTGACCCATGGGGCCCGGTCGGTCACAGCCCGAAGACACAACATGGAGCCGCCGCCCTGTGGACCCACCATCTGCAGGGATAGACATTGGGGTCAGGTGCAATGCCAACCGGGTGGCAGGCATAGGCGGGGACCTAGGCGTGCTGACCCCTGGCATCATAGACTTGTCCCAGGTACGTGGAATGTCACCTCTCTGGTAGGAAAGGAACCGGAGCTAGTGCGAGAGGTGGAGCAGTACCAACTAGACCATGGGCTCACCTCTACGCATGGCACTGGTTCTGGAACCCAAGTCCTGGAGAGGGGCTGGACTCTTTTCTTTCAGGAGTCACCC
>JAPMUY010004639.1:0-32598 GCA_026901105.3 Galaxias olidus
GAGAGATTTACATCACAGATCAAACTGTGATGTTCTAATATTATGCTGGCAAATTGTTTTGGACTTCTTACCAGGTAGTCTACTACCCTAAATAGGTTGTTTTTTTTATTACAGCCTGTGTCCTATAAAGTGAAACGTATAGGTCAATATATTTGAACACAGGGTGTTGAGTGTTAAAATTATTGATACAATTTATACAGTGCTTTACATATCCACTTAACCTTAATTTAAATAATTGTATCCCACCATCTAGTAATGTACTAACTTTACTTACATCACAAAACAGGGACGTTATGTTACCTTCAATCACACAATGGTTCCAAGTCCACATGGGCTAGACTTGATTGACGGTTGCTATGGCGGTTTCCAAGTAGTCTAGCAAACCGTTACTGAACAGGAAATAGCTACTGTAGCTTCCTCAAACAATCAAGCCAAACACGGTGAGTTCTTAGCTAGCTAACTTATAAAAATGAACGTAGATAATGTCTAAACTAAGGAATCATCCGGTCTGAACAAAAACACGTCTGTAATTGTTGGAATAACTCCACACATAGCCAGTTATTTTAACGATCTGACCTCAACTATTCTGGCAAACACTGTTTGTCAAACAGGCCTCAATTTGTTACTTGGATTGCAAAACCAGTCGTCGTGATCGTCACAGATTAATTTATTATCAACACGGCAGAGTATGGCAAGGGGCACCCCAAGGAACTGTCTTATCTCCTTTTTTTGTGTACATTGTTTACTTCCAACTTTAGGCATAACCAAGTGTTAGGCCATATGCAAATATTTTCTCTGACAATGTCTGACACTATCGAATCACATTGATTTATTTGTTGACTGGTGTTCATAATTTAGAACTTAATATCAGCTAAACTAAAGTCATTTAGAACAAAAACTATGAATCCAATTGTTGACATTGAAAGGGTTAAGTCATACAAATATATTTGCGTTATTATTTCTAGTAGTAGTAGGCCTAAACTTAATTGAAAGGTAAACTCAAGTAATGCTCCTAAGAAATCAGTCCTAAGCTCAGAACTTACTTACTTTGATATTTATAAATCTGCGCTTCTTATGTTTAGTAGTTTGTAGTGTGTTGACCTTTTAATTCATTTTTGGTGGGATAACTTCACTAAAGCCAAGGTAAGGATCATGATTGTCATATACTAGATATGATTGTTAAAAACACACACTCTTTAATTGGTTAAAGGGAATTAAACACCCCCTTTATTGAATTTTTGTGAAGTGTATGATGTATTGTATTGATTTCTAGTTGTAAAACGTTCAGAAAATACTGTACTTCTACCAACTGTAATTCGATTTGTCAATTGTAAGGCATATGGGCCAAAACATGTTTTGGTAACTTTGCATTCTCATATTTTCCTCTGCAAGTGTTCTTTATTGTTATATTTGTGTTAACCCTATTATATTATTTTAATATCTAAGTTGTTAATATTTGATGGCAAATTTATGATATCACCATTTCCAGTTAACACACCAATTAATTCCATTCCAGTCAGTTAGAATAAGTTGATAAAGCTAACATTTATGTTACCGTCTACCAACTAGGTTAGCTGGACTTTTCAAAATATCAGGTCATGTCTCAACTATTCCTGGATAGTGACTATAACTACTTTAGTGGTGTGGATTTGCACCATACCCTTAAAACAATACGACAATTTTAACCTACTACTTAATATTGACATTAGCTGTTTTTATTCTAGATCTTCCCCCTAAACTCAAATGTTATTTACAGGTGAAAGAGAGAATTCTGCATGTTGGGTTGGCTGCCAGCATGGCAAACGATTGCACAAGGCTACTTCGGAGGCCTTTGCCGCCAAAATATGTCCCCCAACCTCCCCCTGTTTTCAAATCACGGCCTCACATGCATGCAGGTAGAATATATCATCCAACCATCTAACTTGATTTCTTCAAAATGTTTTTCAATATTAATGTTTGTAGGCCTGAAATATCTGAAAGTTCCTATAAATTTTCTTCCATTATTGTGAAGTCAAAAACTACGTTGATTTTTTTATTCTTACCCTTTAGGCACAACTGTGCTACTGTCCCTGATGGAGGAGAGAAAAGTTCAGCAAAGCGGATCAGAGAGGAGTGAGTCTAGCTGTGCATACAACTCCCTGTGGGATTATGACTATCCCATGGCCGCCCCTGCATCTCGGCTGGCTGAACCTTCCACCCCTTTGTTACCGGAGGTCATTGAGTGCTTCCCTGTCAGAGCCTCACGGCCCCTGCCCAAAATGCCCCTCCTGAAGATCCTCCAGACAGACTCTCGTTACATCCCTGCACCTCCCAGTTTTTGCTTCAATGACTTCTTGCGGGACCCTAATTGCACTGCTGTTCAGTCGCTGGAGGGCTTGAGGAAAGTGGCGCTGTCTCGGTGCAACTACAAGAAACTAATAGGGCTCTTCCTGATGGAGCTCCACAAGGGTCAGCAGACAGAAGTCTCCAACAACGTTATTTCTGCAGAGACTGTGCCAGTGGTTAAGAACAGGATTCCACACAGACAGCTCCTATATGGTACATTCTATGGATGATATCCTTGCCCCATCAGTTCTAATGGCAAAATCTATGGGGACAGTTAAGTTCACTGTATTTCTTTTAAATGTTACAATACGTTTGACTTTTGTCTGTGTGTCATGTGGTAAAGAGCTTGTGGCATTGATCCGCATGGAGGCCCAAGCTCAGATGATATGCCGAAGGCGCAGTTTTGACGACAACCCTGTAAAGTCTGCACCGAGGTCTGTGGAGGTCTGGGTCCCACAGTGTCAACAGGAGGGTCCCGACCAAGACAACCAATTCCCAGGTACTTTTAAGAAAACATGATGCCCATTATTCATGGCGGCGAATGGGTGAGGTTTACTGAGGTCGACGATCTCGTATACGACATCAGAGTTTGTAGGTGTACGTCATCCTGAATATCTCCGGAACGCTGCATGCGATCGGCTTACTTTTTTCTGTACCCGGAAGAATACCGTTGTGCCGTTCTAATGAGGGCGCCGGTGCGCTCGAAGCCCTTTCATAAGCTTTGTAATCCACCATTGAACAGCAGTGTCTTTTCAGAGTCTTTGTAAAATAAATTCATAATGATAAATCAAACACTGAATGTCTTCTGTGGTTATTTATCCGTGTTTCCGTGTTGAAAACAGCTGTCCACTAGCAATCTCATAGATGCCTTGGGTTGAGTGTGTTGACCAATCATAGGCTGTATTACTGACTTGACGACCAGTCAGAGGCTGTGTTTCTGACTGGGCATGTGCCTAGTTCCTCCGTTGCACATGAGAAGAGTAGTGTTACAGTTTGGTAAGGTGCAAGATTTTTCGAGTTCTTTTTTCGATCGTTTGGTCACGGAGTAAAATGTGGCACCGAAGAAGCCCTTCAAGTCATCCTGGAAAGCGACGATGATGGGGAGTCCGGAGCAGAAATGGATAATGAACTGGTTTACCAAGGGAGACTTGATCCAGCTGAAGAGTAAGTGGCCTATAATAATTTTCAGCATATGTGAAATAAAATGTTTAATATGTACATAAGTAACGTTAGTTTTTTACTTATTTGTAATATATATATATTTTTATATATATATATTTTCATTGTTTTACAGTGATGATTATCATCAGGGTGAAGAGCCTAGCACCTCTGCTACAGAAGAACAGGCCAACCCCCCTGCTTCTCCTCAAGAGGCAGACCAGGCAGGTCAACCAGTCTACCCCCTGGAAGTGTCAGGAGTGTGATGTGGCCCTCATTGCAGACAGGAACTGCTTTGGGGCATGGCAAAGGTAGCTTTTGGGAGAAAAACTGAAGGACCTTTCTGGAAAAAAATGTAAATACTTTTCTATGTGTGTTGGTTTCAATGTTTTTTTTTCTCTGATTGGTAGAATAATTTTCAAAGGCCAAAGATCTTGTTCATAATTTTTCTCTGTGTGATTTCAATAAACGTCTGTGAGATTCAATTTCCGTATTGTTTTTTCTTTTGTCATTATGGTCATATAACTATTTATACATTCATGTGACATCAATGCAGCATACATATTCTAATAGCCAAGGTTGCCCTGGAATTTCTTTTTTTATATAACTTGCTTGTGCATTACAGGGTTGAGGTTATACAAGCATTATTACACAAGGAGACCAGGCCAACCAAAAATAGGAAAAAATGGCTTAGACCCCAGAGGGTTAAGAAATGTTTTAAGATGCTGTCTTGTGTGTCAGTCTGGTCTGAGGTTTTGGTGACAGTTGTCACCGGGCTGCCTCTGCAGAATGTATGTAGCAGAAACACTGAGTTTGTAATGAAGACAAAGACAGCATTTGTTGCATGAATTCAAACATATCCACCTTTGTTCTGCACAGGAACCGAGGTTATTCTCAACTCTGTGACCACCAAACACTTCCAGGGGTCGCGGCGGACCAACTCCCCATTCCAGCACAGCGGAGAGGTCATCAGCCCCTCTGAACTGGCCATCCTGGACTGTCTCACTGAGGGGGGCAAGGTCCTGAACCTTAAGGCGAGTTTTAACTTAGCTGTGTTTGTGTGTGTCTTCTGTTCTGTGTCAGGTAGCATATGTCCTTTATATACTGATAACTTTGCAATACAACTTTATAACCTGTATCGTACGTACACAAATCTAGAGATTTCAAGGCAAGGCCCTCGTTCTGTCTGACATTACAAGGAAAATACCGACAAAGCTGTCGACATATGCCATCTCGTCTACCTTTTCTCAATGGATTAACTGTGTATTTTTTCTCACAGGCCCATTTTGTTGCTGTTCTTCCTGACCTGAGTCCTCTCAACCACTGCCTGGTCTACCTTAACCTGTCTTTTAATGACCTGCCCATCTTCCCACTCGAGGTGTGACACTGACACACAACTTTATAAATCATTGAATACCTACTGCGAAATATACCTATGCTGCTACCTATGCCTGGCTTGTGTATTGCTTATACATATGTCTATGCTTATTACCCTCAAATGCACTTTATGAAAATACAATATAATCTAATAAGAGTGCTTATAGAAGGACTCTTATTTGATTATAAGGAGAATTTACTTTTCTCTTGTCTTATCCCATCCTGTAATTTTGTGTGTTTAAGTTGTGTGAGCTGACTCAGCTGGAGGTGCTGAAGATGAGGGACAACCCAATTGAGGAGATTCCTCCTGGTATTAACCACCTCGTAAAGCTCCGGACCTTAGTCGTCTCCTTCTGCAAAATCACTTACCTGCCTTTAGAGTAAGAGCCTCTAGAGGGAGCTATTAGCAGCAGAATGATCAAACTTTGCGATCATGAACACTAGTGAAGCTCCTAAGGAGAGACTAGTTCCTATGAAGCTCAAAAGGCAGAGCACTGCTAGTGTTTGGGCTTTGATTCCCTGTGCAGTAATGACTCTGTTTATCTCTCATGCTTTAGATTGTATCATCTGGCAAACCTAGAGGCTCTGGATGTGTCTTACAACCTCATCTCATCACTCAGCAACGACATCAGTAAACTCAGGTACTGACCATTGAAGCTGAAGTTTGTTTAGCAGTGTTTATATGTCACCGTGTAGCTCAACATCACAATAGGTTCCATATAAATGAATATATAAAACAAAAAACAACATGAAACATCTGGCTATTCATTTGGGAGATTCTAACCATTTTTTGGGGAATCTCATTGACTACATATGCAACGTGCCGGTAAATGAAAACTGCAAAGTGTTAATTTCTACGTTAAAATATATCTTAATGTTATTCATTGGGTAGGTATCAGGAAAAAAATAGCACAACATTCCTTCCCGCCATACTCTGCATATCTTTCAAAAGGAAAGGTAATAGTGGGCAACGGCACTATGTAATTTCCCCATTTTGAATAATCAAAAGGATCGCCAGAGTCTCACACTGCATCTTCAGGGCTGGGTGGGAGCTATTCATTTAAAGCAAAGGTTATTTTCAGGTCATCTCTGGCTTTTTGCTTTAGGTCACTGGAGTATCTTAATGTGGAGGGGAACCAGCTGGTCGCTATGCCCTGTGGTGCGCTCCGGCTACCCATCACCCAACTAAAGACATCCAACAACTTAATGCACCCTTACTTTTGGGGCTTTAGTGGATCTTCGCCCTTAACACTGTTCGCTATGGCCACACGTGCCCTCTCACTTACACATGCCAGTGAAGATTATGCCAGCCTGCCCCAAGAGGCTCAGCTGGCTCTTAAAAGGTACTACATTTAATTGTACACATCTCTGCATTTAGAAAAACACATGCAAATGAATGGAATCATTTCGAGAATATGTCTTAAATATAATAATAGTTTCCTTTGCTGTTATGAAATACACAATGAAACGGTTGTGTGCTTGTGTTGGCATCTACAGGGTGGATGTGTGTGACTGCTGCAAGGGTCCCCTCTATGGCAGAGAACTTGGAATCATACGACCATGCCACAACATCTTTGGACTGCACATGGTGCCCTTTATTTTCTATGCTTGCACTCCGACCTGCCGAAAGAGGTTCCAGAGCCAGACAGAGAGCCTGAGTAATCTGCTGTATGGAGAAGATAAATTTAAATGAATAATAGGTATTATTATGATGAATATCAAGATATACAATAATTCACATTTGATTTATTTGAGTATAAAATACTCAAGACTAGATGTCAAACTTCACTCCACTGTTTACTTTTACCTTTGTGCTGCAGTACTGTCATGGATTTATTTTAATAAAATTAAACAGCACTACTGTTGAAATATGGCTGTGTGTGCACGCAGGTAATTTTACATCAAATACAGAACATCTGAAATTTCAGTTAATTTCCGTGTCTGTATGCAACGCACATGTAAACAACAGAAGGTCCAGTCATTTAATGACGCAGGCATTTACAATCTCTTCCGGTGTCAGAGGTTTTGTTGTGTTGTCAAAATGGCTGGGCATGATCATAATCTTTTCTCTATGTGCTTATGCGATTTAATCAGGTAATATGGTTTTCTACTACTAGTCACGCATGTCCTAACGTTACATAATGGTGATACCTGTAAAAGTACATAGAGCTAGATTTCCTCTTTGTTTTAAAAAAATCTGAAATACCCTAAGCAAGCTAGCTAATGAAAGACGCTCCCTCCATAGCTTAGTTGCATTAACACAAACGATGCAGAATATTTTAACTTTACTCTTTTGACAACAGATTACTATGGTCCTTGATGCTGCCATGTGTGTATCTGAGTTTGGCCCTGACTTTGATCCTGGTTTTAACCGTCATGGGTGTCCGAATGTGGCTCCAACGACGACGGAAATTGCGTCTTGATCTGAACCCCTCCCCAACTCTTGCTTTCTTCCACCCCTACTGCAACGCTGGTGGCGGAGGGGAAAGGGTGCTGTGGTGTGCGCTCAGGGCTCTCCAGAACAGGTAGGCTGTGTTTCATAAGTCATCTTAGTTATTGTGTCATACAAAACGACCCTTGTGAACTGCTTCTGTTTTGTGTACTGGATGTCAGTAGTTGCGCTACTGTTAGTCTCTAGCCTTCAGTGTATCTTGATTACAAAGCATTGTCCTCTCTCTTCAGATACCCAAATGTATCATTTGTGGTGTACACTGGTGACCAAGGAGTGACGGGGGAGCAGATTCTCGAGGGAGCCCAACAGCGCTTTAACATTGTGCTGATTCGGCCTGTGACGTTTGTGTTCCTGAAGCATCGTGTTCTGGTGGAGGCTAGCTCCTATCCACACTTCACTCTTTTAGGCCAGAGCGCGGGCTCCATGTTCCTGGGTTGGGAGGCCCTGACCTCTTTTGTTCCTGACCTCTACGTGGACTCCATGGGTTATGCCTTCACCTTGCCTGTGTTCCGTTACCTGGGGGGTTGCAAAGTGGGCAGCTATGTGCACTACCCCACAGTCAGCACTGACATGCTTTCGGCTGTACGGGAGAGAAACCCTAGGTAAAGACATATCATATCGGTTTACATAGATTTAGAGAATGTTTTATGTATTGCATTTATTTTCAGATCTTAAAGTATTGGTATTAAAGCAGTAGTTATTTATATTATCTTAAACCTTCATAAGCATGGCAGATCAATTGGTTAAATGTAGAACATAGCACAAGAGATACAATCACTTGCCCTCACACAGTCTATGACTCCACAAATTAGAAATCGAAATCATCTTGCTTTAACCGGTTGCCTTTTATCATTAGGATTGTATCTCACTCTACATTTAATCCCCATTTCTCTTCTATGTTGCTAGGTTCAACAATGCAGACTACATCTCTGGTAATCCTATCCTGAGTGCCGCTAAGGTTCTGTACTATTGTGCCTTCGCTCTGCTCTACGGCCTAGCTGGCTCCTGCAGTGACGTCATCATGGTCAACTCCACCTGGACCTTGGGTCACATACTGGCACTGTGGCGTTCCCCAAACTGCACCAGCGTTGTCTACCCGCCCTGCGATGTCAGAGCCTTCATAGACATCCCATTGGAGGATCAGGAGGAAGAGGAGGATGGCTGGGAGGAGCTTGGGAAGGAACTGTTGGTTGGAGACAAGAAGTGTCACTCCATAGTTTCAATTGGGCAGTTCCGACCAGAAAAAGACCACCGGCTGCAGATCAGGGCATTCCGGAAGCTTCTGGACAAGAAAGGGGAGGGGCCAGGAGGGAGGGAGTCTTTGAGGCTGGTGTTGATTGGTGGATGCAGAAATCAGGAGGATGAGGATAGGGTGTTGATGCTGAGGGGGCTGTGCCAGGAACTGGCTGTGTCAGACAGGGTGGAGTTTAAGCTCAACGTGCCATTCGAGGAGCTGAAGAGAGAGCTGGTGAATGCCACCATCGGTCTACACACCATGTGGAACGAACATTTTGGAATAGGTAAAAAAAACTAGGTGGCTTGACACTGGACACTTTATGGTGCTTCTTCCTTTGTCACTTGTCTGTACATATTCTTGGCCTGTGCCACCTGTTTGATGCCTTATCACTTAACTTTTAATTTAAATAAGCCTAATCTTCTCTCCCCCCTTTATTTCTTGTGTTTCAGGTGTTGTGGAGTGTATGGCAGCAGGCACAGTTATTCTGGCACACAAATCCGGCGGCCCCAAGCTGGACATTGTGGTGCCTTATGAGGGCAGCCAGACAGGTTTCCTAGCCGACAGCGAAGACAGTTATGCTGAAGCCATGGAGACCATATTGGCGCTGTCGCCTTCGGCCCGGCTGGAGATCCGACTAAGTGCCCGCCGCTCCGTGGATCGCTTCTCCGACCAGGAGTTTGAGGCCTGCTTCCTGTCCGCCATGGAACCCCTGATGGGACAGCTGGAGCGATAATCGATGGCTCTTGACCGTTCCTCATCTGCAGATGGAAACCTGAACCCCCGGGACGTACTAGCAATGGGTTGATAGGCTGAGGATGTTGGAATGTCAACAGCTCTTCTGCTTCTCATTGTCAGATTGTGTAAGAATTCGATTCCAAAGCCTATGTTACGCAGACAATGTTTGAAGGACTTTGTGGTCTTCATAATCAGTCTATTGTTATTTATTTCTTAAATGTTTACTTTCATGAAACGGTAATATCGGGAAGATCTGTAGAGTATTTGAAATGGTGACCAAAATTCTTGTTCCAAGTGTTTCATTCCAAGAATTTTATTTTTTTTCTTCTTATCTCTGTGATAAGGACCACTGCATGGGAATGTTTCTAAATATGTATAAATATATCAGACTCTTTATTTTGGAAATAATAAATTAATCCTTAATCCATAATATATCTAATATATAAAAAAATCATACATTTATCTAAACTGATCTTGATGTTAAACAGTACTGCGCAAATGACAACCATCACACACTGTTATTTCCTGTTATTCCTTATTGAAATACTGTGTTGCAAGAAAGTGTTAGTATACAATTTGAAATGCAACATAAAAATAAAAATTAAGGGAGGTCAATTTTTCTACATGTACTAGGAAGAAAGAAATATTGCATTCATGGCTAGAGTTGTTTTAAACTTCCAAAGATCTTTTATTTATCTTCAGCTCCTGGGTGTAATACTAACCAATTATGTTCAATCGATCTGGTTGTGAATGCCTCTTCAGATGACTTCATATTATTTGTTATAAAAATGTTTTGATATGACAATGCAAGACTCATGGAACTCTAGTCATATTTAAATAAGGCAAGACCATGAGTTTCTTTACCCTTACACTGTCATGGTCTACGATCCTAAAATAAAGGAATGAAGATATGCAAACTAATTGGCCTGTTGTCCGTAAAAGGTGGTGGTGTCTTTCTGTTGGACGCTCTTTATTGCACAGGCTGGAGCTCATTCACCTGTCTCCCAGAGGAGCCACTTTCCGTGTAGATGTCAGACAAAGGCACCACTTCTGGGTTAACCTGCTCAGGGTCTGCATATTCAAGGTCACGCTTCATCTTTCTTTTTCTCATTATTATTTGTCCTCTCCTCACCGTCCTTCTGTTCATCAGCCTTCATGATGAATAGGTTTATCATAGACTGTGCCACCTCTTCTCTCAACTCATCCTCAGACTCTTCAAAATTCCTGTATGAAAATAATGAGAAAATTAAATGCTGTAGTATGATAAGTACAAATATATTACATTTTTTAAAGTACGGTCAATTGCTTATTTCTTCAGCTTATTTTATTTCAGCTACAGTGAAGCAATGTTAAGTATGAACTGTTTAACAGGGAAACTTTGTACTTACGTGTCGTCATCATCAGACCTGGGCTCCAGCCGATCCTCGTCCACCTCCACATCAGAATCATCCAAGTCCTCCTCACTCTGTGTCTTCTCCTCGTCCACTGTGTCTCCCTTGCTCTCCTCCTCAATCTGTTTCTCCTCGTCAATCTGTTTCTCCTCGTCAATCTGTTTTTCCTCCTCAATCTGTTTCTCCTCGTCAATCTGTTTTTCCTCCTCAATCTGTTTCTCCTCCTCAATCTGTTTCTCCTCGTCCACTCTGCCTCCCTTGCTCTCCTCTTCTCCAGTTTCCTTTTCAATAAATAGCTCTATATGGGGAAAAGGCGAGTATGAGTATTGCAAAATGATGATAAATCATGTGGTGTTAATCACAACAGGGAATTAAATCAGGACTCCTTGTAACCATCCTTTCTCCCATACAGTTTTTGAGACAGGCAGACATACAGGCAAGAAGGCTGGCAGACGGACAGATTTGCTTTTGTTTTTAAAATTGAAGTTCCGGTTTTCTTCTAGATCTGACCTGAGGTTTGTGAGTCCAGAGTGGCGGTGAGTTCAGCCAGGGCCAGGGCGTTAAGGAGCGTTTTAGGAGGACGCTCACTCCACTGCCTTCTCTCCACAGGACCCTCATCTTCATCCCTTTCTCCAACCTTCCCTAAATGAGAAATGTAATGATCGTGTTTTTTATGAGAGTCTGTGTGTGTGTGTGTCTGTGTGTATGTGTTTACATGGCTTTGTCCCATACCACCAGCCCCAACCCCTCAACACACATACACACAAGCACACACACACACACACACACATACACACACACACACACTTACCTTCCCCAGGTGCGTCCATGGTGGAGCAGACAGAAGACACGTCCATTTCCGCCAGGGCGTTGAGGAGCGTCTGAGGGGCTTCCTGGGGCCAACCCTTCCGTCGCTCGGCACCGTGCCCCTCCCCTTCCCCAGCAATCGACCAATCCCTGTGACTCAGCTCCTCCCCTTCCTGGAAGCTTAGGGCCTGGTTCAGAGGATCAATCTCCTGAATTTGCCACAAACACACGTTCAAGTTTTAAGGGGGAGGACGAGAGAAAATAGACGAGGGAATAGAGAATGCATGAAAGCTTTAGTCACACGCACCTCTTGTTCTGCTTCTGTACTGTCATCCACTTTTTCCTCCTCCTTCATTTTCTCCTCCTCCTCTGTAACCTCTTTCTCCCCCTTATCCTCCAACCGTATTTCAAACATGATTCCTTTCTATAAAATGTAAAACAACACCACAATCAACACTGAATTCTTGCACAGTGGTGCTTCTACTTTGTCTTTCATATAAAGTTCCAGGACACAAATGTTAAATTTTTTTTCGAATATTGTGCATGTAACTCTCAGACCTGGTCTTTGTGTTTCCTCTGTAGCTCTTTCCTCTCCTCTCTGTTGTTCTCCCTGATCTCTCTCAGAGCTCCTTCAATGCCCTGGCACAGAGGAATGCATGCGTCGCGTTATCAGCGCTACCCAATGTAGCACGTACAATACAACTTTGCTCTATCCAAAAATGACAGACAGTGGCTGGTCTCACCTGTGGTGGTGGACGTCGGTCTCTGTTTTGGTCTCCATCTTGAACAGGAAGCTCCACATGTCTGGGCTTCTCCACCAGGTAAGTCCCTGGTTTGACCGGGTGCCCCTGAATACACATATATTTACTTTCAGTGAGACGACCTGTGCACCAAGTATAGCATTAGTAATACAAGTGACTGTTTGTACCTGAGCTTCTGCCCGCTTTTTCATCTCTCTCATCTCATCGCAATACTGCTGTCTGATGTGCTGCAGCTGCCGCAAATACTCCTAGGACAAATTGACATAAACACACACACACACACACACACACACACACACACACACACACACACACACACACACATTAACATTACACATCACATTACACATCACCAAAAGTGAACAATGACAGCCCATCGTTCAGTATTCCAGCATCCCTCCTGTTGTCTTACCTGCTGACCGTCCTGCCGGCAGTCCTGGGGTGTGTGTTGATGCGGGGGCCGCCCTGCCACCGGCTCCGGCCTAGGCTGCCTGTAGCGCTCGGCATCTGCTGTTGAGGGACGAAGCCCCTAAGGGTTAAAGGAAAGGTCAAGGGTCAGTTAGATTTTGAACCTAAATTGGCCAATGAACATGAAAGTGTGTCCGACAAACATATGTCATGACATCATTAGACATGATAAAAAAAAGGGAAGAAACGTTCAACTTCTCTCTCTTTCTGTGTAACAAAAGACAGCCTGAACATTAAACCTTGGACCTTCTTCAATGTTTGAAGCGCTATCCGTTATGGTGTGACCGTTGGCAGGTGTCTGAAAGCCTAAGATGGGGCCTTAGATTTACCAGCTGTTTCTCGGCCCTAATCTTGTACTGGTTGGCCTCCTGTCTCCTTTGAAGGTACTCTATGCGAGCAGCAGCCACACTACATACAGACGGGAAAAAAGGAAGAGAAACATGGATCAGAAAAAAACAAGAGGAAGGAAAAATAGATGCACTTCTCTAAACGCGATATGTCTGCGGCATCTGCTCAATTTAAAATAGTTGATGATACCATGCATTAAAATAGAATGTGATTCATGTGAAATCAGTTTCTACACTGCATAATGAAGTGAGCTTCTTGCAAACTGCCCTCTTCATTAGGGATCCTAAAACGGAATAGTGACTCACAGATGGTAAGGTTCCCAGGGAGCAGCTCTCTCCTCACAGCGCTCCCTGGATCTGTCCTGGGCTGGGCCATGGTGAGGAACAGGAGGGTGGAGAAGAGGAGGTGGAGGTGTGTCCGCCTTGTGTCTTCTCTGGATGGCGTCCAGCTGGGCGTGGTAGCGGTCGTAGGCGCCCGCTCCCCACTGGCCGTTGACCCTCTGGTCCTGGGGCCCCCCACCCTGTCGCACCGGGTCGATGCAGAGTGCTGCTCTGGGCTGGACTGGCTGAGCAGGGAGGTGATGTAGGGGAATACCAATGAAGACATTTTACTGGAGAAAGTCCCGTCATGGGTCGCATACAACACTGCGATTAACACAGAAGATGCCCGTGTAAGCTAGCTATTACGTCATGTACGCTCGGCAGGAGAATTTCCCTGTTAAAGGTAGATGGGTGGAGCCATTACTTTATAGGGTGCTGGTGTGTGGACTCTGACGGGGGCTTTCCACTCTGGTCTGGGAGGGAGTTTCCTAACTTGGGGCCCAGGCCTGGGCCTATCAAGGATTCTGGCCTTGGAGATCTTATCTGAAAAGGAAAGAGATCAGTGCACAGTACTGGTAAAGTAGCCACGCCGTTTGTCTGCTGCTCTCGGAGATCCCCAGTGTACCGTGTAGTTTGCCTACTGTCTAGCTATAACATTTACGTTAAGTGGAGATCCTCTTTTTATTAGCTAGGTAGTTCTGTAGCTGTTTCCCCCCCCCACAAAATAAATGTTTCCCAGGATGTAAAAAAAAGGTTTTGGATATCTATGTGGAGAAGAAAAGCCTTGTCATATTCAACATCAATGAATGACCTCGATGACGTCTAAGACCGGTCTTAGAAATGTGTTTCCTGGGTAGATTACGGTACATCATACTCTGATAGGCCACCACTTCTATGAGAGCATGTTATGGCACTTAGTGTCAAACAGGTGGCACTATACTCAACCTCTGACAACTAGACTGTATAAAGCAATTGTATTGTAATGAATTGTTTCCAACATTCCAGTGTTTGTGCCTCGACAAGCAGTTTAATGGAATGGACTCTGGCTCTCAGGGAAAACCGAAAACAAGACGAATAAATACCAATAAAACGTGAGTGTGTCAGTACCTGAAAGTGGTGCTGGTCTAACGTGTGCTCCAGCAGTGTGTGGGGCTGGGACTGGGTCTCTATGCAGCACAGTGTGACTAAACTCTTCCTCAAAGACCTACAGCAAAAAACATCAAAACACAGCCACAGCACAGCAGGGGAGTGACAGAGGTTACCCGTATGTTAACACACACAAAGCACAAAGCACACAGACACCAACGTTTTGGGACGCACACAAACCTGACGAACCTTGTTCCATTTACATGAGTAAAAAAAAAACTGAAAGCAACTTTTCCGCATACTGTTTTCACTTTTGGGCTTTCAAGGGTGTCACAGTGCGGTGAGCGTGTCCTATGACTACTGGATTTTCACTTTAAATGGGAAGGTGAAAAAGGCAACTTGCCCAACAATGCCTTTTAAACCAAAAATGTGAATGTGAGAAATAATGCCTTATTTTGGGACAAATGCTTAAAACTTAAATGACTGAGAACAAAACACCTTCAATTTCCCCTAAGTCGCCTCTATTTCTCGAACCACCCTCTTCAAAAAATTTTCTAAAACACCCCACCATCTGTTGAAATCACCATGAATCATCATGTATGGGCAGACAGAATAGTGTGCGACTTCCTAACACCAGTCCCGTCTTGTCAAATACAGCACTGAATATTGGCCATACTCTGAATCCTCCCAGACCTTAATATGGCTCACACTCTCCCCAGACCCATAACGGGCGCGGCTCACCTTGGGGTCAAGGTGTTTGCCGATGCGTTTCTCCAGGAAGGGCCGCTTGAGGACAGAGGTCACAGAGGGCCGGTCCCTAGGGCTGACCTTGAAGAGCTGAGTGACCAGCAGACGGAGCTCGTAGGAGTAGCGGCTGGACACGGGGTTGCAGTGCCCCCTACAGATCTTACCCACTAGCTGTCGCAGGCTGCTGCCCTCAAACTGCGAGCGCACACACCGACACATACGGTGAGCGCAAATAAACAAAGTCAGTCCACGATGATATACATAGTGACAGCCAACCGCATGCTTGAAATATTCACACTTTGGTTATATCAAAACGTAACCCCCCCCTCCCCCCCTCCCCACACACACATATGATCTCACACATCTCCCAAATGTCTTTCGTGTGACACATACAGTGTGAGAAACTCAGAGCCAGCCTAAGATGGGGGCTGTGCTCTAACATCATTAGGCGACACTCAGCTGAACAGGGTGTGGTGGGTGTTACTGGAGGATCAGGGCTTACTGGATGTCTCAGGGTGCACAGCTCATAGAGGACACAGCCCAGCGACCAGATGTCCCTAAGCGCAGAGTGCGCACACACACACACACACACACACACACACACACACATAAAAACAGACACACACTTGTTGAAAACACTTGGACAACATATTATCATTCATAATATTGCTCAAACTCTCTTCATCTGCTAAGTTGATATCAACAGAGTAAGATTTACCGGCCACATGAGTTTCGGCGCCTACACAGCGATATAAGAGTAAGCGTCAGCTATTTCTGAGAACATGTTGATGGCTTTGTTATGTTTTTATTAAAAGGGAAGTGACCCATAAACACGTTTGGTATGCTGATGTTACTGTAATGGTTGTTGTTGGACAGTGGGGAAACTCAGGGAACACCCTTTGACCTCCCCAGTGTCGAAACAGACCCTGACTGGGAAGCAGAACAATGGGCCAAACACACTGGCTTCCAAGAGGCCAAGCAGATGTGTGCACTTGCTTACAAGCGTTTGTGTGTGAGGTGGGGCCACATGACATTGTTAGTCTGTGTTTCTCTCTTGGGCTTTCAGAAGGAGGGGAACGCCCATTTCAAAATGTTCTTGCCAGAAATGAGTGTATGATTGCAAAAACATTGTCGATATGACTGATAATTCTTATAACAGGTTTGTTTGCCTTTAACAGAGTACTTTAATGAACAACTCTTAATGTATTTATCTTAGGTTTCTGAATGGTCAAAACAGTCCATATTATATGATACAAATTATGAGACCTCACAAAGTAACCGTGTGTAATGTGCTCAACAGGGATTCATGATGTCAGGTTCAAAATGCAGAACACTTTAGGGGCACACTTTAGACGTGCCTGCTGCTAATTTTTTAAACAGTAGATCCTGATATTATCAAATGGTGCGTTTATTTTTAGCTTTGTCACTGCACTGTGGTCTAACCCAAAACAGAACATCCTGTGGGTGCACTAGTTTGCAGGAAGAAGTTGCTGAAAATGCATTGTTGGGGGGCTGCCTTTCAATTTGGCCAGAGCAAAGGCACCGGCTGCAACATGGTACATTAGATCGAGATGGAGAAAAAAACACAGGCGCAAAGAGAGAGAGTATAACAACTTAAACTTTGAAATAGAATTACACAATGAACATACGGTAAAGAGGGACGCTCACCAAGAATGATAAAATAAGCCTTTTTTGGGAGGGGGGGGGGGGGGGGGGGGGGGGTAAAGAGAGGACGATGGCAAAGAGATTCCTGCACAGAGAGGAGCTCACATACGTCTTGTTGTTGTACGGTCTGTTCTCACAGATCTCTGGGGACAGGTAGTACGGCGTTCCCACACATGTCCTGGCTAGCTCCATGGTGCTGCAGCCAATCACGTGGGAACACAGAGCATAGCTGGAGTTCAGACACATGTGCATCCCAAAAAAAAAAATACTTTCAATAATCTACTCAGCCGTGACTAAAGCCACAGTTAAGTTACATTGACGTGAATGTGTTGTTTTGAAGACTCAATGTGCTCTGGTTCACAGATATGGAACAGCTGCCAATGGGCACCATAAGACTATAACTCACTTGTTCAACATTCTTGCGATTCCAAAGTCTCCCAGCTTTGCTTTCATAGCACCGGTGAGAAAGATATTCTAAACACCAGAAATGACACGTAAGTGATTTGTCTTCAGTAACAGGGCCATCATTAAGATGTATTGTATCTATTTGATAGAGTCAGTACAGTAGGAATACTTGTCACTGATAAAGCACAGAAGCATGTAGGAACAGAAATATGCTTGCACTCCGTTGTGTTGGACGACCCTTACTATACAGTGAGGCCTTTGTTCAGGCCACAAACAGACTCTTTACGTTTTTCAAAATAAAGTCAGCCAAATCCCCCCCCTAAAATTTGAAACGCTAGTTATTTGGCAAATAAAAGTGACAAGACCCATAAATCAAACGGCATATTATATAAAAGTCTGCATTTAGAAAAGCCTACTCGTGCTAGTATTTCTACATGGCTATTCTCGTGCTTTCATTACTTCACCACTGCCTTTTTCTCCCCCATGAAATCTCATGTTGTGATGACTTTCCATATCTAATGGTCCAGTCAGCGGTCTATTCTGCTTTCGCTTTATGGGGCTGCCTTGTACAAGATCAAATCAGTCCAGACTAATTCCTGCTCCCGCTCTCCTTCGCAGCACAGTTTAATACGCCTCAGTAAAATTACTTGGCAAGCACAGCGCTCCTCAGTTCAGTTCAGCACAGTTGAAGCGCCCCCCTCCGGACTGTACCTGTGCTTTGATGTCTCTGTGTAAAACTTTCCTGTCGTGGATGTGCTTCAACCCCAGACAGATCTGGACAAACCAGTCCACTATCTGAGGAACAGAGAAAACATTCAACGTGGATGTGGGCTGTGGGTACAAAGTCCTGTGTTTACATTCGTTGCTCTAAGTACCTGCTCCTCAGTAAAAAATATTCCTCTCTGCATGCTGATCTTTTTCATCAGATCCCCTCCATCACAGTACTCCATCACGATATACAGGCTAGTGTTGTCTGCAACCCCATGGAATAGGTTGATAAACATTACACATATACAGATACACCCCTACCAAAATGCGCACACACACACACACACACACACACACACACACACACACACACACACACACACACACACACACACACACACACACACACACACACAGAGAGAGAGGGAGAAACACGAACCATTAAATGATTCGAAGAAGGTGACAATATTTGGATGTTTCATCTTTGAGAGCAGTGTCACCTCCTTTTCAGAGGCCTCCTTTTCCCTATGCGACATCTGCTTTTCAGAAAGAAGGGGAAAAACAGAACCGGTATCAACAACAGTAACTAAAATATTGAGGTCAGCATATGCTTGAATAAGTTTCATAAATAGCACGCATGTCTACCTTTCTGAGGTTGATCTCCTTGATGACACACTGCCTGTCACATCCTCCATCTCTGTTTCTTACCAGGAATGCTTTCCCAAAGGCACCCTCTCCAATCTGACAAACTATTTCATAGTTGTTCATAACAACTGATGGCCTATAATTTGAAAGCACAACTCAGTGCACCCCTATTCACATTTTATATTTATTTCATTGGAACCTATACAGCTCATTCCAGGCGTCTGAAGTCTATGTTATAGGCATGCATGGCAAAAGACAAATAGCCTAACTGAAATGAAATGTTTTCTAGATGCATTGGAAATAGAAAAACGTAGCGTTAAATTAATTAGAGTGGTGGAGCTACACAGTGTGCCATGGACGAATATCAGGCAAAGAAAATAATGTTAAAAGCCACCCGGCACGAGCATGTTGCCATGGTGAAAGGTACACAGAGAGTTAGCCTTAGCTGGTTAGCAACCAGACTTCAAGTTAATTTATAGAAAGTAATTTGTTTTTGGAAAAAAATGATAAGCTACTTACCCTTACGAAATGATACCTTTTATATACACTTGTATCTAAATACTGAATGGTATAAGCGAATTTTGTAGTTATAATACTCAGAAAGTTGTTAGACACCAGCCCTGTCAAAACTGAAGGTTGGATAGGAAATAGCAAGGTTTTCTGGGAAATGTATTTCTTTTAGATTGGATATACGCATTGCTGAAATTAAACAAAAATAATTGCTCTTGACTAAATACACCTTCCTCCCGTTTAATCTCACACCTGTCTCGTAATAAGATACAAGGTTTGATGCAAGTGCAAAGTCAAGGCACTTTTTAAAACTTGGTATGGCAATTTGTGTGTGCCTTATTCACAGCCTCAGATCATGTTGCTTATGGAATATTAGGCCCAAAGTAGAAATGCAAGGCAACTTGCAAGTGCGTTTTTGTGTGTGCCTGTGTGCGTGCGTGCATGCATGCGTGTGTGCGTGTGTGTGTGTGTGTGTGTGTGTGTGTGTGTGTGCGTGTGTGTGTGTGTGTGTGTTTACAATTATAAATGGAATCTGGTCTAGCTCATGACTTGGCCCAAAGCTTCTTGCTGACTATAGCCTATGACCCTTAAAATAAAGACATATTTGAAGGCTATGTTAATGGGTTCTGCATGCAGGAAGAATCAGCTGAAAACTTTCTGAATCTACCAAAGTTGCCCTGGAACATGGACATTTTTGAGTGAAAATAAAACAGCAATACAGTAGTTGGTCATACGTCCTTGACTGGTGGTGATAGGAAGTCCTGTTTTTTTGTTACAAGGACTTACACACATAAAATATCCCCCATATGTTATGCAAAGTCAAACGGCTGGGTCAGGGACAGAGCAAGCTAGTTCTCTATGCTTATGATACATGATGAAGCCAATAGTGTAAAGCCATATTGGCCAGGTTTAGAGGCAGAAAGACAACAGCCAGCCATAAGAACTCCATGCAGGATCAGTGACTACATAAAACAGACTAAAAACACTGTATTTCACCTAGAATTAGATTAGGTAATCCTCCGTATAAGCAGTCTCCCAGAGTGGTCTGTCAACATGATGCTCACACAGTATCAGTAGATCATCCTGCTTTGACGTCTGTGTGTGTTTATGCTTCGTAAATTAGTGGTATCAATGTTCCCATGATGCAAGTCAACTTAGCATGTGTATACACCCACTTTTTTCAGTAAACTGGCCTTTCAATTGTACAGACTGCCCTGGTCGAACAGAATTTAACTGTACTCCATGATAGCTACTTGTTCATCAATCTTCACTAGTTTGATTAGTTCATTAGTCATTCAGGCATCATCAAGTAGACCAATTTAATTAGAATATTTCATGAATTAGTGACTCAGGGGAGAGCCTTTTATTTGCAACAATAGGAAACAATCTTACTCGTCGCACTTTACGACAGGCTTACAACAGGGTCTGATGACTGCTATTTCTGTCTCTTCTTGTCGCCTGTCTATGCACTCAGCTCCTGCCATCTATATAGTGTGTGTGTGTGTGTGTGTGTGTGTGTGTGTGTGTGTGTGTGTGTGTGTGTGTGTGTGGGTGAAAGAATGTGTGATGTTGCTGATATGGAGCAAGTGTAACAGAAATAGGATAAACCATAAAAGTTTAAATGTTGCAGCACTAACTATATTCAGGGTGAGGAAGACTCATTCAGAGTAGTGCTGTTGGTTGCTAATGCTGGTAAGATATGTTTTTATGTTGCTGTATGAGCACATTTATAAATAAACCTGATTCCCCAAAAGACTCAAATGGGCCAGCCAGGCTTTAGTCCAAGGATCATAGAATCACTTATAAGAGACACAACCTTATACTATACAAGCTATTTACCATGCAATGCAGGCTTCAGTAGCTATGCTAGATACCCTTGAACATGTTCTTTGAAGGTGAGCCACCCAAACCCACCTGGCCAGTGTCCCATAAAGTTCCTGTGAAAGGTCCAACTCATTAGAGTTTAATCAAGGGTAGATTTCCACTCTGATCAGATGACATGGCTTACTGTGCAGTGGAGTAACCAATACACCATCACATTCAGTAATCAGCACAGGCATAGAGGGGATCTTCACACCTACAGAATCTAACTGAACTAATCTGGACTGTACAAGCCTGGTTGTTCGGCTGAAAGTGAGAGGATAAACCCTGGGACAGCACGGTGTGGGTATATGCAAGTATGAGCATGTAGAAAGACTAGAGCAGCTTTGATTGCAAACGTAATCAAATGTGGCCATAAAGGAAGACTGAGCATATATTAAATGTGGGATAGCAACACTAAGCGACGCCAACATAATTACTCCCCAGACCTCACAAGTGTTATCACATGAAGTCCACTGACACAGTGTGATAGATGTGGTAGAAACGTTTGCATGCATGAAGGACACAAGGGCAAAACTGAAAGCAACTTCTACTGAGTGGACACCATTAGACATTATTATTGGACAAGTATTTGTAATCTATATTGATACAGGTTTAAGATTTATTGTGGTGTTGGTCATTTCTTTACAGAGATTATATACAAGTTAGTCCTTTTAAGTAAGTTTTTCAAAATATGGTATATTAAAAAAAAAAAAAACTATCACAGACAAAATTTTTTAAGTAACCTTTCAATTCTCAAAAGAATGTGCATATTTTCAAGTTCTTTACTATGCAGAATTAAAAATACAAATATTTAGATATTTAAAAACCAGATAGATTGGGTAATTTATTTTTACAAACTACTCATCATTATTTAAACACCAAGCAATAAAAACATACTGTAGCCACACTCTTAAAATAATTTTACAGTTGAGAAATGATAGGTGCAGTGTGTAGCTTACAACAAGCGATAAACTTCTAGACCGGCCCTTTAAAAAAAAAAGACCAGGTGTACAACATTAGCTAGTATTGTGTGTTTAATCTTTTCATCTTCTGTATATATAAGAAAAATGCTGACAACATTTTTATAAAGCTATATCATTCTTTTCTTGAAACCATTGTCAGTAGCCAAAATGGGTTTCCCCCTAGTCTTAAGTCAACACAAAAGAGGAACAGATATGACATGGCTGAAACTTGTACCCTTCTATACAATGTCACAAATCAATTTCACATTAAAACTCTCACTCATTCAAACTACCTGAAGAAAAGACAAATAGAAAAAAAATAAAGACATCTTACTGCAGAGAAATCAAAAAAGGATTATTAACAAAGACATGAATAGCAGTAGGAAGAACAGGCAATGACCTTGTGTTGCTGTTGTTTCACCACTAAGGCTCGCATATGGAGGTCTCCACCACAAAACTGGCTCTCAAAGTGACGGATCTTATGGCAGTTAAGGGCCTCACGCTTCTGCATACCTGTAATCCAAGAGACATCAGAGGTTAAAAGAAAGGCAGTACATAAACACCTGTTCTTGCTTTCAAACCTATAGTCGGTAAGAAACGTAGGGATGGAGTAATTAACAAAATGACGAGGTTCACTGTTAAGGGATGAGTCATGGACGCCGCAGTGACGAGTTTCATGGGGAGGAGACATAGAGAAGCAGAGAAATGGAAGCACATGCTTTTAAAATGGAGTGTGTTGTTTTGTATTTACTGTCTAGTGAGTTCCAAGAGAAGGCTGTATACATATCACTGTAGCGATATTATTCCAAAGTCTGGTTGAAAGCCACAGGTGCTATGTTGAAAATATTTATAGTTGAAATAAACAATATTTGTCCATCCACAGGTGATAGACCATGACAAGATACCAAGCACTAGATCTTCTCTATATTGTGTCTGGACTGTGTGTTTGCAGACCTACCCAGGATTCGGTCCCTGCGCTGCAGCTTGTAGGTGTCCTTGCCCTGGCAGAGACTGTTGATGAAGTAGCCCAGGTTCTCCACATTCTCCAGGCGTTCTGTGACCGTCATCTCCTCGTGGACCAGGTAGGACTGGGGTAGGTAGGTGCCAGCCTGGAAAGGGAGAAGAGGCAGGGGTTCACAAAAAAAACACAACCTTGCATCTTTGGTAGAAAATGACATATCGCTTTGGGTTTAGCCGTTTTATAGCTCTGAGACGTATTAAGGGATTTCCTATGCCTTGCGAGTTGTCAATTCAACATATTGATAATTATTTGTTTATGTATACATTTCTCAATCAATACATACAATCCAAATAAAGTTGTAAAAAAATAGGCCCGTTCAAAATCTGCACCTTTTTAGACTCCTTTATGATGATCGACCACTGACGAGCTGGACAAATATTTCTGTCAACTTCTTCTCATTACATAGCTGCAGATTAACACTACCAACATTTCTGAAATAATTGCTTGGCTTCTGGCACTGTTTGTTGCTAGGCAACGTTTGTCCGTAGTTACCTTGATGTTGACCAGCAGCTCGAGTGATGACGTAGCACTTGTTCAGTGGGTCCAGGTATGCTGTCAGTCCCTGGAGGGACGGCACATAGAGTCAGGCCCAGAGAACACGGTTGACCACGATTGTAGCGAGAGATAATGAGCAACGATACATCTCACTCCCTTCGCTATACTTGTTAGGTGAAACAATCATCCACAAAAGAGTTGGATGAAAGCAAACAAACATTTTATTTTCACTTTTAAACAAAACAATTGTGTTTTTATTTTATAAGGTAACTAATTGTCAGAAAACACAAATCCTTGTTTGTTTTATTGTCTCTCTCCTCACCCTGCTGAAGTCGTGGACAATGTCGGCGGGGTCGCTGTCGTCAAACTCGGGCACGGGCACGTTGATGAGCTCCACCTGCTCGTCCTCCAGCACGCGGATCCTCTCCTGCAGCTGGCGGTACTGATAGTCGGGCATCTCCTCCTGGACCATGAAGTCCTCCTCCTGGTACCTAACGCCGCACACAAACACCTGGCCCTCCTGAAGGGGCGAGTGGAGATCCACGGGAGACTGAGATATGCCACACGAGATGTGCCACAATCACCATACACACAACTTCCTCATCATGCATTCGCACTGCATGTCACATTTGTTACCAACACGAAAACAACTGTAATTCACACTTTAGAGTACTGCAAACATGATAACTTTAGCGCTCTATTATCTATTATTCAGCGTTGTGGTGGGCTCACCTTCATGAGGTAGTAGCGGTACACGTAGGCCCCTCCTACCAGCACCCCAGACATCATGAGGGCCAGGCCCAGACACATGCACCAGCACCAGGCTTTGGACTGCTGGCGTGCAACTAGGGCCACCTCAGGGTCCTGAAGGGAAAGGGAGACAGACAAGAGGAACAGATGTCGGACATGGGAAGTAGATATGACAAATGTTGTGGTTTTTCCGAGAAGGCTGTCTAGATAGAATTGTATCAAACTCACCAGCCTATAACATACTATAGTATCTTGATAACACCATTTGGAACTGTCTTACTGCAGCATCACACTTGCACATGTGTCTGAAAAAGCAAGGACGATTAGCTGCTCTATTCCACCTTGTGAAAGGTTGCTCTTTAAATATTTGATCCCAAAAGAAACTAACACTGAATGAAAAGCAGTGCACCCAAAATAAACCTGGCTCAGCCACTGACACTGGCTCACATAATTCACTACCTTTGAGTTCGTACTCACTGCCCATCTGTTTGTTCAACCTTTAATTCACTCAGTTCCTACTTGTCGAGGCTTTACTGTGAAGTTGCTTTTTAAAATCAAAATAATTAAAACAGGCCACAGAGTGTTCAAAGAGTCAGAGCTAACACCCCCAAAAATAAAGTTTAAAGGTTGCATTGATTAAGCAAGTTATTTTCCACGCCTCTCAATTTCAGGTTGTTTAAACCTCCTTCTAGATTTCCCCTTTTAGCTTTAATGTGACAGCGTTTATATTGGTTTAATGTTCATTTATTTGGCTAGTTTATTCGTTTATGCAATTCCTTTTGTTTATTACACGATGAGGGTTACTCTAAACATTGTCTATCCACCACAATTTCTCTCACGCTCGAACCCTTGCCCTTGCTTTCTCTGTGAGCAAGGCCCAAGGACAGTCCTCAACACACCAGCCATCCCACAACAAGTGCTGGCAACTCGCCTTGGTCCTAACCAGTAGAGATGCGCACATTTGGAAGCTGCGCGGTAGTGAGCTTGAGGTGGACAGAGGGTAGGGAACAAGTTCAAACAAAAGCTTGGGTTCACAGCAACGAAGAGCATGCCACATCCCAAAGAGAAACACAAAGAGCAGGATGAGTCACCAGGATGCAAATTAGGGATACAAACGAGCTCAACATTGGGAGGGAGACAGAGACAAAAACATACTTTGAGCGAGAGAGAGAGAGAGAGAGAGAGAGAGAGAGAGAGAGAGAGAGAGAGAGAGAGAGAGAGGAGGAAAGACTGTGACAGAACGAGAATAAAATATAGAAACAGAGGCTAGACAACACACTTTCAGATGACTAACCAAGACTAAAGAAAATACAAAAATAGGCTAAGCAACCTATTATAACGCAACACAATGCTGCAGTCAATGTAGTCAATGTGTAAGTGACCTTAGTAAGAGATGAATGGCATGGATCCAATAAGCCAGCCGCTTGTCATGTCATCCCTTAAAATGAGCCGTAGAGGCCCACTAATTATGAGCTGGCTCCAGCCAGGGGTTTGCCTTTGATCATTCCTGGCCAGGAGGCAGGAATGTCTGATATGGAGGAGACGGGCAGACAGACAGACAGACAGACAGACAGACAGACAGACAGACAGACAGACAGACAGACAGACAGACAGACAGACAGACAGACAGACAGACAGCTACCTCGGAGCTCACTGATGCCTGGTTGATGAAAGCAAGGGGCAGTGCTGTACAGACCAGTGGTTTCTGAAAAATGTGTTCATGTATTGTTTATTCCACTTTTGATATGATTCGTTGTTGGTCAAGAGACCTTCGAGAGGCTGTGGGTAAAAGTCTACTCAATGATAGAAAGTGTCCCCGGCTACATTTTGGGTGCTTTGTCTCCTTTAAACATCCAGGATGTACTAAAAACATAATTGTTGTGCTTACTGTATTGGCATTGGCCCCAAATAAGTTATGGTTCACTCCCAAGCTGAATCGTCTGATGACCCCACTGGAGCAAACAGTTGTACAGAGCTTGTATGCATTGTACAAAGCTTGCAATTTGGAGAAAAAGGTTGGATGACTTGTGTTGGTTGAAGGGTTTTGTTGGAAATTCAGTTTAAGGAACCAGCTTACTCACCAGTGATTGCAGACTGCTACAAGTGCATTGGAAATGTGACAAGCGAGACTGAATAAATAACTGATAGCAAACAGAAATGGGGTGGTCCCACTAAAACTGCTCTGAGCACTGCCTTTTCCCGGCGTACCAAGCCTAGACCAGACCCTGAGAGAGCTGATTCCAGTGTAGGGAGGGCGAGGTCTGTGGACATTCAACACAACAGGCTTATGGACGGTGGGTAAACCCATGATTTCACTCACTCCATGCACTTTGGCCAAAGCGATAAGGAAACGGATCAGTCTGCTCAAGGCCTCTAAACATGCACAGGCCTGCCCTTTATCGCCTACCATGTTAGTCGCTTTACAAAAAAATGGGCTTGGTGACATGTGCACGTCCATTTGACTAAAACTAGCAAATAAGTAACAGAGATGGACAATCATTAAACTCGTGTTTCCTTAGAAGCTCGGCTAAGCACCCCAAATGCATTTCGTTACTGAACTGTAAGTTGGCGCATATTCACCACAGGAAACAAAATAAGTCTATTTCTGGCAATGTCACTGGCCTCTTAGCCTCAGCAGAGCAAGGTACGGCCCTTCACAGTAAGACTGACCTGGCCTTACACGGAACAACAACTCGTCTCAAAACACCACCTTGGCCAGAGTCCAATGGAGAGGTGCTAAAGGGGGAACATGTTTCATTACAGTTCTATCCATGAGGTCTACCCACTCAATGGGAAGGTATTTCCCTTTGACAAACCAGCCGTATGGGGGAATAAGGCAAACAATTGTAAAATACAGTAAGGAAAGCTATAAAACACTATAAAAGCCTCTGCTACATTGTACTGGGGTTTTGACATCCTATTACTTTGAATCAAACAGCAGTTTCCCTAAACCGATTTATACAAATAATATGGTCAAATAATGTAATACATCCATGTTTTGTTGGGTAACTCTAGGACTAGTAAAGAGATCTAGACCAATAGACTGATGGTAATAATACTGTTCTCCATTGTGGTTAAAAACCTCTATCTCAGTGCTTTCAACACTTCCTGAGTCTGAGACAGACCTTTTGTAAGAAGCAAGCTCGCATGCTTGGTCTTGCTCAGTGAGAATGTTCTTGAATTTGTGAACATGATTACCCATAAGACATTCCTATTCAAATTGTAGAACTCATCAAATGAATACCTCAATGTGAGCTTCTCAAAGTAATGCCTAAATGTTGTGTATTAGGCTATCCACTAAAACCAAAGTAATTCTAATGGCAATCTGAGTATGTTTGTTACAAACATAGTTGCCACTGTAAAACTCTCTTCCTCCTTTTGTTAAGATGAATGCCATTCTACTTGAAGTAAAAGGGGAAGTGACAGGTCAAAACAGTTCCAATGCCGAAAAACCCTAATTTCAACACAATTTGAAACACTGGTTTCCAAAGACTTGACCTAGGCCTATAGCTTTTCTAACTTTAGCCCAACAGCAAGAACAGACAAACGTCTGCATGTGATAACAACGATCATCAAATTGCTTACTGTCCACCCTTAGAGGAAAACCAAGTGTGCAGAAAGTACTAAAACTTGTGAAAGATAAACCCCTGTTGATTGAGAGAAAATATCTTTATTTTGCTTTGCTCTATATTTAGGCCATACTACCACATCAAATACTGTATGGTTTTGTCCATGCTTGCTCATCTTTCAAAGTGATGTAACTGGACTTTGAACTCTCTTCTTTTAACCAGTAAGACTGCTATCATTTGTCACTCTGCCAGGCCCTCTGAGTGAAAGAGACATTCTACTCGCTGACACACAATTTGCTGGGGGATTTTCTATTCAAAACTGTGTGACTAACCAGCCACAAAATTAAAAAAGGCTAACGTGATCCATTATCAGTCTGTTCATTCAAGATAAAAAAGGTGACCACATAACGCAGCTCTCTGTGCTACAAGTGCTATTTAGCAGCCAGGTAGCTACGGGGTTTCACGGGCGTCACAGCAGGGCTTAGAGCCTCTCCTCTCTACCCGCTTGTCTCGGTTAGGAATTCCCCTGTCTGGCTGCTCCTGTGTGGTAAGTAAGGTAGGAAACAGGTTGTGTCAGGAAGACCTGTCTTGTCGCTTGGCTGGATGCCATCAGGCCGCACCTTGTGTGTTTCGAACACATTCATTGGGTGCCAGGCGAGTTGACACAAGCGGCCTAGCCTGCCGCTGTGAATGGAAATGCATATGGTGGAGCAAAGTTTTCATCCACTAACCATTAATAGGCTAACGCCTGCATCAATCTTGGACAAAACAATATGCCAGCATGACCTGTAAGAAATGGACTGTCGGTACTTTAAAAGAGATAACCATGTCCATTTTCTTAAGAACTCTGATTCTTTCACCTCAACACCTTGTCTTGAAACATTTATATTAAAATGTAATATTCCGCCTGTACATCATAGCCCCTTGAAGGGTCAATTCACGTAACTACAGGACCACTCGGGGAGTATCAGTGGCCGAGGCTATGGAGGTTCAGTTTCAGTCCGTCAAGGCAAGGCTCTCTCTCTCTCTCTGTGTGAAACCCCATCCTCCACCCTGAAATAGATAAGCTGTTCTTGGGGCGACCATTTATAATCTTTTTTTCTTGACCAGACTGAGGCCAAAGAAGCTGGACAGGGTTGGGGGCTTAAGAATGAGGCAGACCGCATCCCGAGCAAGACAAGAGAATATATAGGGAGTAAGGAAAATGGAGGTTGTCCCCCTGCTCTCCCTGTGGGTCTTGTTGAGGTAATCTCTAGTTGCCGCTCTGAGTTTTAGTGGGCGACACCCTAATGGAGGCAGCTTAAGCTCCCTGGCTGAGTCTTTCTCAGAGTGATTAGGCAGTTAGCCTAGTCCCTTCAAATGCGCCACACATATAAGCTGTTCCTCAGCACTGCCTTGTGCACCAGCCCTTACAAAACGCCCTGCTGCAGTTTAGACCCTTCACGTTGCTTGACCAAAGCAGGTTGTACTGTGGTGGTGTTGTGTCTTTTGCCCCCCCCCCCCCCCCCCCCAATTGCCGGTTTCTCATTTACCCTCTCAAATACTCTAAAAAGACAGCTGTGCTCTTGTGAAAGACTTGGTGTTTGAGGCTCTCTCCGTGAAATAGAGGGAGCAACCTAAATTAAGCAATTGACAAGCTTTCTAAATGGATACGCCATTACACACAGAAACACATGGCCACCTAAATAAATGCGCTTTGCCTGGAAATTCTTGCCTTCTTCCTTCTCAACCCTAAAGCATCTGACTATTTCCCTTGTAACCCTCTAACTAACGTCTGTTGTAAAGTGACCTAAGGGATCTGCATAGTGATACAGAATGTGAGGTTGCGTGATCCGGCTGAACTCACAAGACTGGTAAAGATAACATGCACATAACTATCCAACCTGTTTGTGGTCAACGGCGACAGGGTGCATTCATTTGTTTGACTTTTTGCTGCTTATCATGATTTGAATGGCATGGGCCGATACACAGGCAACAGTTATTTCTTCATTAAATAAGCTCAGTGGCAGCTGTGGGCTAATACACTGAATAGATATTAAAGAGCAAGGCGTTAACTCAGTGAGGGGTCTGCTTGTGTGTTCAAACATGCCGACCGGAGGCTACGGTAGTGCAAACTCTACGGACGTTATTCATGGCTGGTAACTGAGTGCCTAGACTTGAGAGTTAGTGTTCTGGTGGATGTCTTTCTTTGATGGGTTTGTACCCTCAAGACTGCCGCTGCCACTAGATTTGAGCAAGTTTTTAAATTCTCAAGGAGACTGCGACTAAGTCTACCTAGGACGTTCGGTTACTCTTCGAAGCAGGTCTCTCTCTCTCCACTTTCACTCAGCAATGGTTTATCGGAGCCTAATTTAAAAGAAGAACAGAGCTCACCTCCTTCTGTCTGTTTGTCTCTCTCTCAACACCAAGGTTTCCACACTAACCTTTACATTCCAACAAAAGGCTTTTACAACTAGTTGAATTAAGACTACATCCTGGGATGAGGTACAGGGAGAGTGAAGCACATTTCTACACGCAGCCAAGTGGGAATCTATTCGCATAAACTATTATTGTTCTATGAGAACATAACATTTAACAATTTAAATGGTTTCTATCTAGTTGTGCTGTTAAGGTATGAGATTACAAAAAAAATGTGTCATGCTGTTGCATTAACAGGCCAACCCCAAACAAAAAGGGAAGACAAGTTTTCAAAAGCATTTATTTTCTAAAATGTCCTAATATGAGGTTTATGGCTTTAGTTGTTTGAAAGCAGATACTATACTCTGTGAAAAAAGGTTACATATCTCAATTTCAATTAATGCCTCATGGTACATTAATTGGTTATCAGAAAACACAGTTTACATTTGAACATAGTCTTCTGTTCGTACAATCGGGCAGCACATGATAAGTCCTTATTACTTTTGTTTTTGATGTATCTTGTCTACAATACAATGACTAACATTTGTACCAGTCTATGTCCAGATAACTTACAAATGTAATCGGTGTCAATAAGGTGACAAACTTTAAACGTTTTGACAGGCACGTTTGGTTCCTTTTCTAAGCGTATCGGACTGTATTGACTTCTTCGATATATTTCCCAGAGCTGAAAAACGTCGGCTACTACTTTTGTTTTATCATCATGCATGGACTTTAATTTGGCCTAGGTAAACATGATCACGCCAACCATAATGTGGTTTTTCAGAACAGCTTGTTTTGGAAAGCGTTCGGCAGAAAATTCAGATGGAGCAGACATAACAACGAAGTAAGCAAATGAAAACTTATCTTTGGTTTACGTTTTCAATCATCACTAAATACAACACAGTACCTAACAGTAGAAATTATACGAGGCTGCCATGATTATTATGGCATAATAACATTATTACTATCAACTAATAACGAAGTAGCTTCGTTTCTAAAAGATTGCTGACTTTAAACTGATTTCGCCTATAATCAACACTTTACGTTACTCTACTTATCGAGCAATCCTTGGCTAGACATTTTACTCACTTTGTCACCTAGGGATCAGAGTTTCATTGTCCTTTTTAACATGGTTCTGGCCAAGGGCAGAATTAAAAGACACCTTTACCATCCTGTTATTGAATTATACCTCCCTCGTACGGCAAAGGTGATGACAAAAAAACTGAGTGCAAAGCAACAGAGAAAGTGCTAGCTCGTTCGCTTGCGAATGAGTGTCCTATCTCTGGAACTAAATTCTTCACGCTATCTCTCAAGCCCACACAGGCAGATAAACACTCTCCTCGACTCATAGGCAAAAGGTTGCCAGATGCTGTTCAGATTACATTCAAATGCAGGTGTCTGATAAAAACGAGTGTTATAAAGATGCAGTAATAATGAATATGCCAAATAAAATATGCTTTTGTGAAATTTTCAATTACTATAAATTTAATGATTGAGTAGATTTTGAACCTTCCTATTTGATATTCCACTACTTTCACTTCCGCACAACCTGGCAACCCACTAATGATTGTTTCCCTCTGCCAGTGGAGGGCGCGCAGTTCATATTTTGTCACAATTGATTCGGCAGTAACTTCAGAACATTGTGCTAATTTTATAAAATCTTAAGACACAAAACTGTGACCGCTTTCAATGTTGTCTGAATGTCAACTGTCATTTGACGTGAGGTAGAGAACAGAGCATAGCGCAGACACACATCACAATCGTGAGCCCTGCGAAACTAGCGCAACGCAGGTTTTAACGCTGATCGTGTAAAAGCACCTTCACTGGTATGCTTTTATTCTCAAAAAACATTACAGGAAGTTGAACCCGGGACATCTCAATCAGCAGTCAAATGCTATACCCCAAAGATTACAATGTGTTGAGTGGTAACAAAAATTGTAAACTGTCATTTGGCACAGTGACTTTATAGAAAGTGTTTTAGTTACAAGAACATTCAACACAGAAGGCACTAGGAGTTGAACCTGGGACCTCCTGAATTGCAATCAAATACTCAACCACTGAACTATACCCCCAACTTGTAGATTGTTATCAGCAAATGTAAACGGTCAATTGGCACTAAAGTTCACTAGAAGTGATAAGGCTCACAAAATATTTTAAACACACAGCACTAGCGGTTGAACCTGAGACCTCTTGATCTGAAGTCAAATGCTGTACCACTGAGCTTTACCCCCAACGTGTATAGTGATAAAAAAAGGTAAACGGTCAATTGGCACTAAAGTTCACTAGAAGTGATAATGCTCAAAAAAAATTCACACAGGGAGTACTAGGAGGTGAACCTGGGACTGCTGAATCTGCAGTCAAATTGTCTACCACTGAGCTATACCCCCAACGTGTAA
>JAPMUY010004644.1:0-22500 GCA_026901105.3 Galaxias olidus
TACCTAAACGGAGAAAGATCTTCTTATGACTTATCATACACCCTGTGCAACATGGGGAATGTGTGCAACATAGGTATCTAAAAGGCCGCAACTATACTCAAACCTCCTCTTTCAAAGCCTGTGCATGTGCTTGTCCGTGCCAAACGTCAAACACATGTCCAGAACAGTGAGCTTGTGGCTTTGGCTGAAGACGAGAGAGGAGGAGGAAGAGACGGCGAGACCGAGTGGAGGGGTTCGTCGTTTCGTTGGACACCTGGTCCCCACAACAAATTATCCCGAATAATGACCCGTGGCAAACCCAGGGAGAGGAGGCCGAGCTAGCCCTCAGGAAGTGCCAAGGCCACCGGGGTGGAGGGATGAATCGGCCGCCACAATGGAGCCCAGCACCTGGTGGAACCCCCAGAGAGCCACCGGCGCCGGCGCCGGAGCTGGAAAGGACGCGCGGGCGGCTGGCGGCGGAGCCAAAAACGTGGACCGGAGCCAGGCGCTGGATTGGAGCAGGGAATCGGCTCGCTCCGGGACTGGAGCGGTGGAAAGGAGAGAACGGAGGATTAGGCTCTCATCACCTGTCCCTTTGTGCCAGTGCATCCCATCATGCAGGCAACCGGTGAGGGCTGTTCAGCTTGGCCGGCGTCGCCTTTAAATGTATGTACGAGTCCCTGCGTGCGCGCGTGCGTGTCCAGTGTGTGTGTGTGTGTGTGTGTGTGGTCTGCGCGTGCACAGCCGTCACATAACCCCACGGCCAGCTGGTTCTCACAGGGTCAACGCGACGTCTCCCCTCATTCCTCCCGAGACATTTCCACATATCTCCCCTCCGAGCAACCGTGCGGCCGCAGAGCGCCGCGTCCCTCCGTCTGCTGAGCTATGTAGATAGGCCTCCCGGGCCGGGGGGGGACAGAGGTGATTAAAGCCCTTTTCCAGGCAAGATGACAGGGCTAGACGAGCCCACAATGGGCCCCTGCAAGCCCCGGGAGCCCCGGCCCGTTGACCTAGCTTAATTGGCCATGTAATGACCGTGGCCCCCTGGGGGCCCCCTGGTCACAAAACAAGCCCTTCCAGTTTCCCAGCGCATCGCCGACGGCCAACGCCAATCCAGCCCTCGCCGCTGAAAGGCCCGACGGGAAGAAAAGCGACACCGGCAACAATGGCTCCCGGAGCCCAGGGTAACGTATTTCACCGGCTAATTAGGCCTGCCCCGTTGCCATAGACACACCCTGGCCCAGCGGGCAGTGTGGATGAGTGAGACTGGACTATTGTGGGCTTGTGAGGCAGACAGTTGCGGTGTTGAATGACGCAATGCTTTTAGCATTTGTTTGATTGGGGTAAACGTTTTAACTGTAGCGTTGGACGTGACCCTACTTTGTGACTCGTTGTGTTTTGGTGGTGACATTAGCACACGATCCCCACTGTCTTTTCGACAACATATAACTAAATAGCACTGTATGCTTAAGAAAGAGAAAACAACACAACAACATAAGGATGTGTTACAGTTTTTGTGGGCGAAAGAGAGAGAGAGCGAGGGAGGGAGAAAGAGTGAAGGAAAGAAAGAAAGAGGGACCGCTTGAAAACTAAAACTATCCTTACAGTGACAACGCCCCCTCTGGTAGCAGGTCACACACTCACACACACACACACACATCCTCACCCCTCCCCTCCGTTGACCCCCCCCCCCCCCCCCATCCATCAGCGGGCCCTTTGAGGGCCAAGTGCTTTGAACTGTGAGGCGGGGCGGACGGGGCAATTACCTGCCATGGATAGCTGTAAATCTGAACCCCCCCCAGCAGGGCCGGCCCACCATGCCAGAGGGACCGGCCCAGCCACCAGAGCCCCATTGTGGGGTGAGCGGGAGGCCTGACAGGGCAGATAACCCCGGGCGATATGAGAGCCCCAGTGTTTAGGCTGGAGGAGCGTGACGGAGGTCCCCCAGATAGAGACCGTATCGGAGGAGCTCCCTAAGTAGGCCTAATGAATTTGTCGGCCATCGTGGGCAAATTATCCCCACGCGAGATAACCGCGCTTCGGTGTGGGCGTACGTGTTTGTGTGCGTGTTTTTTCGAAAAGGGGGGAGGTGTATATTTTATCGACCAGAGAGATAGAGAGAGAAAAGAGAGAGAGATATGTAGAGACATTGACGGAGACTTATTTGCCCCACAGGCCACCAGAAGACAATGCAGCTGTCTGTTTTCAACACGTTGACTTAAGCATTGTTTGGAGGTGACCCAGTCTACCCCCCCTCCCCAGTCGTTTCTCACATGCCCGCATCATGTCCACCAGGCTTGGGCTGCGGGAGGGAACGCTGGTCGCCCCTGCGTTTGTGGAGCCGTCGGTTCTCTCTCTCAGGCTGTTTGTCTGCTCCTTCAGAGAGGGGGGTGGTGGTGGTGGCTGGGGGGGGGGGTACAGTGCTCCAACAGACAACATTGTTATTGACCACGTCTGCGCCTCTCGATAAGAGGAGGCGTTAAATCAATCAATTTGATTGGGGGCCAAGAAGCAGGGGAGTCGCGGCAGGGCTGTGCTCATTTTTGGCTGAGTGCCTGAACGGAATGGGAGGGGACTGGCATTGAAAAAGGGCATAGAAGAGGGTAAAGGAGGAGAAGAAATAAAAAGAGGGAGAAGAGGGGAGTGGATTCACGTTTCAAAAATAAAATAAAAATAAAAAGGCCATTGATTATTGATGGTTGAGTATTGACGTATTGGTACACAATGGTAGAATTATGATGCTTCACGGTCTTTTTGGTTGGAGAATCTATATATAATTTGAATAGGTTGTTGTATTTTTAACATCACTATTTGTGTCCTTTGTCATGAAAGTGCCTATATATTTTCAATGGCACAAGATATTGAATAAGTAAGGAGCTTAAAAGCAATATGCTTCCGAACCATTCAACTTCATTCTCCCTGTCTCATCAAATTACATGTGCAGCTGTCCCCTAACAAGATTTACAGTACAAATTAATTATTTTTTATTTCTGCCTTTATTAAAATAGAAAATACTTTGCTTGTGGCGTCTGGCACCCGCTCAAAAAATGCCAAGTGGAAGGGTGTGTAATTCCATTACAGTAGTTGGTGCTTCTAATTGAGGACTAAAGGAAGAGGAGGGCGGGGGGGGGGAGGGGGGGGTGCTTGCAGGAATAATGTCATTTATGGATCAATGTCTCGGCTCCCTTTATTTTCAGGCCCTCACGCGAGCTGGCTCCCATGTCGAACTTTCTACCTCCGCCCTATCCTCTTCTGTTCTCTTTTGATTTGAACCCCCACGGCATGATCCAACCCCCCCCCCCCCCCCCCCCTTCCTATTCAGCTCGACAGAAGTCTAATGAGAATATTATGTCACTCAAAAAAAACGACATCCTTGTGTTTCATCTGGCATGATATGGATATTAAAATGTCTTCTGTGAATAACAAAGCGTTGTTACTGTTGTGATTTTTGTATGTCTGAAGTATTAGTATGGACGAGATAATTACGCTGTAGACAGCATGATCACGGTCTAATAATCCCTCATAAATAAAACCTTTTCTGTGTGGTAACATCATGATAATTTTTGTTTAAAGCCTAATTGAAATGGACATGATTAGGCAAGTATTCTGGAAGTATTTGCGGTGGGGCATTTTCAAATGATGCCAAATGGTGAATGTGTAGAACAATGTCTTTATTTAGAATAGTCTTAATATCAATAAATCCCATGCCTTGAAGAAAATTAAATCGACCTATATAGTTGAGTAGTGATGTGCAGCTATAGGGCAATGCAATTGATTTTCTGCACAATTACCTTAAAAAGATTAACGTCAAATGTATCCATTCTTAACATGTATTCCTCCAATGGGCCTGGCCGAATGCCACGTGGGCATGCAAGTTCATAACACCAACATGATTTCCAAACAAAGTCCGGGCTGTTCATTGTTCAACGATTCTGGCAGGTGTTGATGAGTGTGTGTTTGAGAGAGAGATGAAACGTGGGCATGCAAAGACGCTAAAACACACCTTAAAGTCCTAACAACCCACAACACAAACACGCACGCGCGTGCAACTTCATACGGACATATTCCTTCCATCGCCAACAATAGTGATTTCCCTTTTATAGTCGTTTGAAGTTAAAAAGAGCGTTTCAAACAAACGTTAAGAACCAAGGCCACGCAGTGTCAAACAAGTGTCCCATCCCCTATCAAACAGACTTCTGGCCCCATCCATTCCGCTCAGTGGCAACGCGCACTGATCCATCCAAAAATGCACTTTAAGCCCGTAATGAGACCACTATTCTGCAGACAAAGAAAAAAATGTGTAATGATTCATAAACAATCTCAGCAAATAACAGCAATTTCAGACCTAATTCGGAGATTTCACGAATGAATAGCTGTGTGCGCTCACCTCATTGAGCACGATGAATAGCGGCGCACTTTAAGATTACTAGGCCTACCTCAAGAAGCGACAGAAAAAAAAGAAGAGATGAGAGAAAAAAAGTGAGCAGGCAGGCCTGGATGGTCCTCCAACGCTCATTACGCCTAATTACTTAAAAACAGGCTGATAGAGGCTAATCGTACCCACTGCTGAGAAGCGGGCAGCCCTGCATTTCTTTACAACAGGTGTCAAAATGTTTGTCACAGAAAAACTGATCACTCATCAACTTAGCCATACCGTGTTATTAGTGGTAAAGGCTGTATTTAAGCACTCGATGCTGTTACAATCTTTTGTGTGGCACCATTCATAAATATTGGATGCTAATTGCATTATAGGATAACGATTCATTAGGCTACTTGAAGCTCAATAATCTCCAACTTTGATTCTTTGTAAACTTGTACCCTTCTTGCCAACTGTTAAAAACGGCTTACACTCAGGTATAGTCATTTTTTTATTTATTCTTTATGCATTTATTAGTTTTTTGTTTGTTGACAGTAATTGGTACAGAAAGCCTTAGATTACATTACATATTAAGAGGTGACACTTTGGCCTTTGGCACCAATTTCCCCCTCTGACTGTAGCCCATTCTATCTCACACTCTCTTTCTTAAAGGGATACTTCACCGACTTTCTCAAACAATATGTGTTGTTAAGGCTAAATTAAGTAAGTATATTGAACAAGTTCGGGTCATAAGATCAATGTAAGTAATATTCACGTATTTTTCCGAGCACCGGCATTTAAATGGTTAATTCATTGACCAACACTATGCCCATAGATCATTGCGCGAATCAAAGTCAGAACCAGCAAAAGCTCTCCCCTTGGCTACAAATGGTGGTAGTTTTAAAAAAAAATTCAGGAAGGACCCCTGATGACAATAGTCATTTTCTCAACTCGTTTGACATTCTGCTGTTTGATTGCGAAATGCTCAATGATGATACAATGTTTAAAATACAACTACGGCACTGACGAAAAACATCAAAAGATCGAAAATAGGTGAACTATCGATTTTAGTTTGAATTCTGTCCTGTGCTTTTTTGTCCCTCATCCTTTCCCTTTCTTTATCACACTTCTCACGGGCCCAGACTGTGAGTACCGGGAACACTTTCTAACTTTTCTACATATGTTCAACTTTGTCTTGGGTGGGTGTCTCCTTTATAATGTGAAATCCAGGGTTTTTACCCATCCGTGGAGATGCTGATATTCCCCTGTGCCTCATTCCACACCTTGGGACTGTATCCAGGGACGTGGGGCTGGGTCGGTCCCAGTACAGTTCAGTACGGTTGTGCTGTGGGAAAGGGGCCACGCTGTGGAACAGACCGGAAGGCCCTCCTTGTTCTTCTCTGATGTAGTTGTTTCCTGTGCACCACTTTGACTGTTCCTCTCTCGCTCAGTTTCAACCCCTCTTATATGACACATTTTTTTATTCTACCCCCACAACCACTCTTTCCCAGTTGACACACACACACACACGCACGCACGCACGCACGCACGCACGCACGCACGCACACACACACATCCTTCACTCTCCGTTCTAGATATAAATCCTATTTTCTCCTTGCCAAGGACGGGATGGGAGCGTTGAGCATCTTAAAGTGTACGTTAAACCCCTCTTCTGGCATCGCCCACCACTCCAATGAGGACAATCCCTCAGTATAGACCCGGAGACAGCCTCTGTACCAGCCCCCACCCCTCTCACCAAGTCCCTACGTATGGATATACTTAAAACAGAAGTGTGTGGTATACAATCTAATGGGCAGAGTTTTTTTTTATTTGTCCTTAATCAAATAAAACATTAAATAAGGGGGACGCTACAGCATGATGCTGTGTTTCGCAGAATTAGAAAAATAGTTTGTAATTTTTTTAAGATTTCGCATGATGGTCTGTGCCTGGGTTCTCTTTTCTTTCTTTGCGAACGTTAAACGACATTTGAACGTGTCGTTTCTCCATGACAACCTCAAACGATGATGAAGGTAAACACAGGACAAAAGCCAGGATTTTGGGCCGCACCAGACAGGAGTGGCCCAGATATTCTCCAGCTGTGACAGTGGAGGTGACAGATATAGGGAGCTTAGCCCGGAGAGGAGAAGACCAAACACCGATCTGAATGGAAATATCAAATGATAGAAGATCGTTTACATAATCCCTTTGACATCTCACGGATCTAGTCAGGGTGCGGGGAGTTGCCTTGAGCACTGAGGGGATGTTCAACACGCCGTACTTGAGCTCCACCTTGTGGTAGGAGGGTAGTTTACATTCTTATTTATTATTACTATATTATGTATTAATATCGTACAGTTATAGCAAGTCTGTTGTTTTTAGAACACATTGCTGCATGCATGTGTTTAAACAAACCATGTAATTAAGAAGATCAGTGCAACACATTTTTATATATATATACATATATATATATATAAATATATATATATATTTTATTATAAGCAAATGTACAGTCCTTTGTCATTGATAGCTACAGATAGGCTGGCGAATATCCACAAGTATCTACAGATACGAATCTGTTAAAAACTGTATGCAAAACCTGTACATTAATGAACATAACTACGTCAACTTTTTGAGTGTGACGAAGTATACACGTATTTATAGAGTCAGCGATATTGTAACACTTTACAAAGAAAAAAGAAAGACATTCTGTTGATCTGCAAAGGCTGTCAGTAGCGGAGTAAAGCCATACAGGTATATGTCAATATTCATCAGGACATAAAACACCCTTCTATGTATTTGGTCGCATTGTAACTTCATATTCAGTGGCTGTCAGAGAGTCCTCCAGAGCAAAGTTTAAGTCAGGAACATACAGTATTGTGTTCTCAGTGCGGGTCCACAGAGGAGAGGAGATGTGCTCATACATGTTCTTCTAACTGCTCACAGTGGACAGCATAAGTGTAAAACAGTGGTTGTATTTGTCCAGTGTTTGCCGACAAGATTCTTACCATCAACCTATTGTGGTTGCTACAAAACATATTCAATTCCGTCAAAGAAATACATTTCAAATGAGGCAATATAGAAGGTTTTCCCCGGAATACAAAAAAGTAGCAAAATATGATTTTTTTTCAGACACATTCAAAATAAACAGCGGGTTTTGACCAAAGGATTGAAGTGTATGTTGAGCTCTAACACAAATCGCTGCGCTGCCTTTCATAACAGCAGCAATATTTGGTGTTTATTTTAGACTGACGTCCGACAGGGGTTTTGTGCGATGTGAACTCGAGGCCATGTGTCAACCAGCCTAATATGTGTGCTCTATTGCCTCCAGTGTGAAAACAACACAGTTACCTAGGTTTAGCTGACTTCATAAAGTAACTTATACATTCCGCATCCTGAGAGATATTTTCAGAAACTTAAGACAGAAACTGTAAGTAACGAAAACAACAATACTACCCTCTAACAGTTTTTGAGTGCTTGTTAATCCAAACAATTCATTATTTGAAGACAATGTGCATTACTGTCCTAAAAAAACATACAGGTACATGTGCCAAGCTAGAGAAATAGAAACATTCTAGTTACAGAATATCAAAACAATCTCATTGGAACCTAATTGGATCAATTATGCACAAAACAGTGGTGAGGACCGCTAGCTGTGTTTGAGTATTCAAGCTTTACCCAAAACAAAAACACACATTTCAATAACAGATGTTATGGGATTCAGCAAATTCTTGGAACTGTACGCACGTGGAACCGACATTTTAATGAGAGAAAGAGGATAAACTATGGATAAACTAGTTCATTCCATAAACTATGGAATCATCAAAGCTGACATGTCGCTCAGTCACACACGCAGTAGAGCGGGAAAGACACAAAGGAGAAGAGGAAGGAAACAGTGAGACGGCCTGTCCGTCAAACTATTTCCCTCCCTCGCCTTTAAAACCGCTTGAGCAACGTCAAGAACCTTCTGGAAAAAAACAAGCTAGTTCCCTCTTTGCGATGGTTTTAGTCCTTCAAGAACAAGCTATGTACTTTTTTATGCCATGTTGAATGGGTAGCTAAATGTTCCAGCGTACACAGTGGGATCATCGTTCGGTTAAGTCTCTTAAAATGCCGCGGTCTTAGAAACCTCCTCCCTCAGTAATAACATTAACTTGCATTCCTTTATTCAGCCATCCATCCAATAGCTTCACACAAGTGTTCATACTGATGTCCATACTGACAACGAGATCTATCGAGGTGCATATGGGACAATCATACTATCAATCGGTTTGTGTTGCTTGTGAGAACACAGGTAGCAACCTTTGTACGTGATACATGTAAAGTACCCCTGTACATGATACATGTAAAGTACCTTTGTACATGATACCTGTAAAGCACCTTTGTAGGTGATACATGTAAAGCACTAAGAAACTGAAAAGTGATTTCGTCATGTCCATGGAGAAGCTTTGTATTTGGTATGGTCCGTGAGTCTCCACACTCTAACAGTATTTATGATGTGTTTCTCTCTCTTTCTTTTTTCTTTCAGTCTCTTTTCCCGACGCCACAGTCTCTGTGTCAGCGAGATGGATGGAGGGTTGCAGGAAGGGAGAACCCAGCGGATGGATGGATGAGGAGACGAGTGGAGGTGGCGGGTGGAAACCGTAGCACGGGCAAGAGACCCGAAGGGGACGGCCAACCTGCGAGCGCCACTTCAAGACCCAAAATGGAGGAGGACGCACGGCGACAGAAAGAGGGAGAGAGGGAAAGCCAAAAACAGAGAGCGTGAAAAAGGGAGAGAGCGCCGGAGGAGGAGAGCCGAGCAGGCGACGAAGAGGAAGGACGAGGCTGCGAGAGGGGACGTGTCGGTGCCGTCCACCGTTACCTTAAGACACCAACGTTCCCGTGAGAGCGATATGACTTACGCTGTCGCTCGCTAACACGAGGCCCTTGAGAACCTCGAGGAGACGCAGCGTAACAGCCGACCCTGTTCCTGTGACTGCACACAGCAAAACATGTTCTGGCTCTGCAGCATAACCTTTTTGCTTGTAATAAATCTACACCCATGGCACTTTATGGATTTCATTGACTGAACTCATTTCTTGCATGGCTCTGGTTTCCGTAGTAGCGGGATTGCTAGTTTCCAGACAGGTACCGCAAATACAACAATTTCCTCTAGGTTTATTTTCCATGCAGCTTGTGACATTGTTAAAAGGCTACAACACTAACACACACAGACAACAAGCGAGCCCGGTGAAGAAAACACAGCACTGTCACCGGTGTGGAAACAAACTGGGCTCCCACTGGTGGCGGCTTAGGGCCGCAACCTAGCACACCATCCCCAAAAGAAAATCCCTCCCGTAGGCTTAAGAAAAAAGGCAACAGCGACCATTAAGGCAAGAACAGGTTCACGGCCTTGTCCCAAATTCGACTCCCTAGTTCGACCCCTGACTCCCACTTACGTGACCTAAATGATATCTGGACCAACAGTAGGTGTAAATAACAGACTATACACCTAGCCGTGACCCGTCCACTGCAGCTCCCAACGGCTATGACATGAGCGTGGCGCTAGCATAGGAGCCACGCCGAGGAGGGAGGGACGCTCAGTGGGACGGGGCGCTGCCGTTCTGCGGTCTCTTTGTGTGTAAACCTGTGGTGCCGTGTTGCTGTGCAGAGCCACGGGGAGCGGCCGCAGCGCGCGTTAAGGCAGAGGGGCGCCGCCGCGTGGACAGGCTCCTCTGTCCAGTGTAGCCCTGTGGGAAGGCCGCGAGAAGGGAGGGTCCTCGGTGTTGAGGGGGGGGGATGACGGGGGGGGGGACGACACACGTTTATGCTACCGCTATTGCCACAAATCCCCCCCCCCTCCCCCCCAGTTGACGAATACATTCACAGACACACACAAAAGCAGGTGTACAACACACACTCTCCCGCTACGCTACTGCGACGTCTAGGCTAGGTCGCCGACCTCCCCTTACCCAGCCACTTACAATGCACGTAGGAGAGCGCAATCCTATGGCGTGTTCCTGGACAACAGATTTGCGCAGAGGCAACACCAGTTAGTTCTATGGCGAGAGAAGAAAAGCGGGACAGGCGGAGAGGCGGAGAGGGAAACGAGAAGAGGACAGGAAAGAAAACGGGTTTGGTCAGCATGCAAGAAAAAACAACAAAAAAACAAACAGACAAACAGAAAACAGCGTGATTCCGTCGGAAACCCCAACGCGTCCGACACGTAGGAACACTTCTGGCCCTCACTAAGACAGTTCATTATCGTTGTTTTCTCCAACGCGTCCGACACGTAGGAACACTTCTGGCCCTCACTAAGACAGTTCATTATCGTTGTTTTCTCCAACGCGTCCGACACGTAGGAACCCTTCTGGTCCTCACTAAGACAGTTCATTATCGTTGTTTTTCGCCTGACATTGTCAGAAAGGTTGACGGACGTGTAGTTGGTTTTTTAGAGCTGTTTAAAGGGTCTGAGGGGAACCATTGCTGGTCCCCATTGCTGTGTCCGCAGCGCGGACCGGGCGGGGTGCTGGTCTCCTGCGCGTCTTCGCTGTGCGTGCGCGAGCTAGGGCCTGCAGACGCAGAGGGAACTAGAGCAATGGCCTGCGGCTGAAAGAGGAGAGTCGGCGTGACGCTGTTCTGAGGCCAGTCTCAGTTTACAGAGCGGCAGGCAGCCCTTGGTGTTTCGAGCGTGACGCTGTTCTCAGACCAGCCCCATTTTAAAGAGCGGCAGGCAGCCCTTGGTGTTTCTAGATGTGAAGCCTGAGACCAGCGTACCTAAACCCTAGTCTGAGTGTCGGACCAGAGCCAGACTTTTTAAACCGGACCTGGATCCAAGCTAAGACTGGACTACACTGAGGTCTCAGGCCCCGCCCCATTGTGGGCGTAGCCCGCCCTGGAGTGGGGGGAGCCGTCGGCGAACCGGAGGAGCGGGGTGAAGGTGCAGTAGTTGGGCCCGCTCCGCCACTGGGTGAACATGGTCTTTTTGGAGAGGGGGGCGGACCTGCGGGGGTGGGCGTTGTGGGGCTCGGCCCGCCGGCGGCTGGAGGGGGCGTGGAGCGACGACATCGGGGTGAACTCGGCCAGCTGGCCCTGGTACAGCTTGTCGGCATTCTGGAAGGAGAGGGTGATGGGAGGACAACAGAGAGGAGGAGGGCAAGACGTCAGAAAGGTTTCTGAAATGTTTGGCACACTTTGTTTTCACCCACTTTGGCTGCAGCCCACGGTTAACACTGAGGCATGTCCTAATGTTGGGAGTGGGATTGTAATAACCATGTGTTCAATCCAAACGTCTGCGTGCTGTCAGACAGTCAGAAACAAACGTGTGGATATGAGAGACAGGCTGAACATAAACCCCAAAGGAAACATGGACACAAAACACAAAACCACGTTAAGGCAAACAAACCATAACACATGCAAATAACATGCACAGTTCATAAACCTCAAAACTATCTCTCAATGTATTAATAGTATTAGCAACCCAGAGACACACACATACACACGCATACACACACACACACACACACACACACACAAACACAGACACACACACTAGCAATGTCCCAGACTAGTTTAGAGAAGGCCCATGAAGTAGCCAACACTGCACCAAGCTGAGGTTGGCGATGGTCACGAATGTCTAGGCAAAAAGGCACCCAGCTTCGAGCTCCAAGATCTCAGAGACGAGAATTTTGTCAGTTGGTGTCGCAACTCAAAGCCAATGATTAGGCAGTCTCCATTGCATTAGGGTTACGTTGAATTGTTTCCATTCCAATTCAAATTGTAGGTTCTATTAAAGTTCAAATTTCCTGATAAATTTTCTGTTACAGTTTAAATGTCCTGTTACTGTAGAGGGTCATCTTTCTGGGGCTGTATGTAAGAAAAGTTTTTGACCAGAGGGGAGTCATCTCAACACTACGCTTCAGACTTTGATATGTAGTGCGTTCAATAAACACTAGAGGGAGCTCCTGCACTATTTGAAGGGACCACAACATCAGGACGAGGGATAACGCACTATCATACTGAAGTTTGAGTATCATGCCTATTGTCATGGACTCTAGTCTCTAACATAAAAGTAAACGTAAAAAAATAGACTTTGGACATTTTTTTCCTATATGCGTGGAAAGCACTTCTAATCCAGCTTTCACTTGTCCGCATACAGCCTTTAGTCGCGACTCGCTAGTAGCAGCGTTAAGGGCCGGTCCAGTCTTCCAAAAGCACATCTTGCGGGGCCATCCCTCCAAATCTCGTTCCTTCAAACTCAACTGGAGGTCTGGTGATTTTCCTATACAATTCTCCATTACACTAGGGCCTGCCTTTCAAACGAGAAGGTTTTGATCTCTGAAGCGTCACCCACTCTTTGGCAAAGACATTCCCTTTTCAAGACACACCCTCTTCCTGGTTTGTGCTGTGCTATTTTTGTAACGGGTTAACATGTTTTAGTGTCTTTGAAGCTCTGCCCATTTCAATACCTAATTGGTTATTTTTGAATAGTAACAAGTCACCAACACACACACACACACACACACACACACACACACACACACACACACACACACACACACACACACACAAACAAACCAACACTCACCCCACCTCAATACGTGTTAGTCCATTAGCAAGGCAGGGAAACAACACCTTTAAAACCTTGGAATGCGTCACCCATTTCAAACCAGTTACCCTGCTCCACACCACACACCCCACTTCAAACCAACACCCTATGCATTCCAGCACCTCTCATACAGACACAGAATTTAGCCTGCCTTTGCCGTAAAGGACAATTTCACCGTTGTCAATGAGTGGATGGAGTATTATTCTCAACCTAAATAGAGTTTGTTTGTTGTTTTGTTCACATTGTTTACCAGAAACATGGTGGCATTGTCCTTTAAGTTTCTGCATTTGGAACGGCCTACTACCCACACTAGAATAGCACACGTGCTCTGGATTTAAAACCAAGCCCCTGCCGGTAGGATCAAAGAGCCCTGCAGGTTGTCCCCATCCTACTCGCAGGGGCAATTTAACAAATACACATGCAGTGTTGTAGTGTGGGCAGTGGACCAATCCAAGGCCAGCCAACGGCTGTGGGCCGACTCCCTCCCTCTGTGTCTGCCGCCGAAGGTGCGGCCGGTGCGGTGGGCAAACCGCGGGTTACCATGGCGAGGCTAGGCCTCCATGATGGTGAGCTCCCCCTCCAGCAGGGAGTCCTTGCTGTAGGCGACGACTTTGTCGAAGGCCTTGTCAGCCGCCAGCCTCTGTGGAAACCCATTGCCCTCGTCAGTGGGTTCGTTGTGCATTCGCACACGCTCACGTGCACATGTTGAAATTTGCACACACGAACACTTTACTGACACCTCCAAACAAACAAACAAACACACACACACAAACGAACACGGCTGGCTGTATCTTAATCGTTGCTTTCGACTGACGCACACTGCAAGACAAGGGCGGTTAAGAGTCATTTGTACGCTTTCAAGACATGGCGGTAACCAAGGCACACTGACCCTAGAAAACAATCTGAGGACGTAAGGTGCGCCCAGCGACATCCGTCCAACGTGCAGGTCCGCGGTATGTACACCACAGAGCATGCAGCACCAGACTCAGGGCCAGCGGGCATGCAGGAACAACGGGGAGGGGAGGACAGGGCGGAGAGACGAAAGGAGCGAGAGAGGGAGAGAGAGAGAGAGAGAGAGAGAGAGAGAGAGAGAGAGAGAGAGAGAGAGAGAGAGAGAGAGAGAGAGAGAGAGAGAGAGAGATACATGGAGTAGGCCAAACAAAGAGTAAGCTGGGTGACCGAGCATGCAGAGGGAAGGGGAGAGAGAGAGAGTCATGGAGTAGGCCAAACAAAGAGTAAGCTGGGCGACCGAGCATGCAGAGGGAAAGAGAGAGAGAGGGGGGGAGGGGGGTCACCTCGGGGAGGAGTCAGTCGGTTAATAACTGATTCTGCCGGAGGTCTGGGACAGCACAAAGATGGTAGACTGCTCTGAGGCGAGGCACGGGCGCTTAGTCTGCCGTCGCCCCGGCAACAGGTCAAAGGTCAGGTGGAGGGCAGAGGTCAAGTTCCACACACACACACACACACACACCGAGGTAGGTTAGGGAAGGGGAAGGGAGGAGAGAGGAAGTACAGGAGAGTTAATATGGAAAGTTTAAGTGCGCTCAGTAACCAGTAGCATTCCAAACTCCATTACCCATCTATCACAGGCTAAAAGAGACAGACAGATAGATGTCCAGGAAGAGCCTTTTTAGAGTTCTGTCACTTGAGCCCCCCAGTGGCAGTTCATAGGTTAGGTGGGGCGGGGGGGAGGGGTGTTAGCAGAGAGAAAAAGAAAGGGTTTGGAAACTCTTCCAAGTGCTAGTTAATAAAGTTAAGAGGTCAAAGGTTTAAAGGCATGTCCTCTCAAACTGTTTGAACACACCGCTTACACAGGTGAGTAGCATTCTATATCACACCAAGGCACACTGGCTACTCAACCAGTAAGGGGTTAAATATCAGGTCAATACAATGATCTGATATTCTTAATAAGATAATGATCTTATTTTGTAGGGCTTTGAACTCTGCAGACTGATACAGGTGCTCACTTACGTCAAGGCGTGCTGGTACATATCCATAGCCAGCATACGTCTGAGGTTTGGTCACAGATAACAGTCAACACACTACAATATATATCAGACCTTAGCAGTCACAGGTGTGCTTTATGTATGTGCGTGTGTGTGTGTGTGTGTGTTTTTGCATGTGTGTGAAAGAATTGTGTCTCATTGTGTGTATTCATTGCCGGCATCCTGTTTGTGGTCCTTGTGTCAGTAACTGTGTGTGTGTGTGTGTGTGTGTGTGTCCCGACCTGGATGCGTTCGGTGGTGGTGGGCCACAGGGCCCGGCAGAGGACCTTCTTGACCACGTCGGGCAGCAGGCTGGCCACGATGAGCAGGATAATGCTCAGCCAGGCCGGCCCACTGGACAGCATCTGCATGAAGACGTAGTACATCCTCTGGTAGTTCAGGAAGGGCCTGGGGCCCGGGGGAGGGGAGGGGTGGACAGGAACAGGGGAGGGGTGGAACGGGGGAGAGGGGGAGAGGAACAGGGGAGGGGAGGAACAGGGGAGGGGAGAGGTGGATCAGGGGAGGGGAGGAGAGGAACAGGGAGAGGAGGGGAAGGACGAGAGGAACAGAGGAGGGGGCGGGAGGGGGAGAGAATGGGAGGGGAAGAAAGAGAGGACCAAGGGAGGGGAGGGGAACACAGGGAGATAAAGAAGAAGAGAGGAGCAGGAGATGACTGGTTATTTTACAAACAGACGACACCAGAGTAACCTATCGGCCCTTTAGAAGACACTGATGCCGTTTGTTTATGTGTGTGGCGAGTCATACCAGATGATGCCTCCCCAGAGGAGAGAGAAGATGAGGAAGAAGAGCAGCGACCCCCAGATGACAAAGTGGTTGATCCACGTCCAGTAGTGGGTGTCCAGGGCCAGCTACCGGGAGCCACGGCAACCAGCGAGTCCACAGAGGAGCGCAGAGAGGAGAGACAGTGAGACGGACCGAGGGGAACGAGGCGCGAGAGGGGGGTGGGGGTGGGGGTGGAGCTGGATTGAGCCGTCAAGCTGTGTTAAATCACCGCGCAAAGGCCATGGGAACATCCAAGCCTTTCTCTAACAGGGCACCTCCGCCTTCGTCGCGAGGCAGGCCCGCGGCTTAGGACGCACCAACTAGAGAGGGGGGGGGGGGGGGGGGGTTGGGCTTGAAGAACCACCATGATTAAAGGGCTATGGTGGGTCGAGGAATGTCAGGCACTGATTTAGAGAATGCACTTTGGCAAAGGCGAATTCCCAAGTCATTAAGAAGGCATTAATACACACACACACACGCACAGACACACACAGACACACACACACACACACACACACACACACACACACACACACACACACACACACACACACACACACACACACACACACACACACACACACACACACACACACACACACACACACACACAGAGAGACAGAGAGAGAGAGAGATGGCAGAAGACCCTTCTAGAACTGGTGAGTTCAGCCCTCTACATTCTCAGTGGTAGTGAGTTTAGGGCCATTATGACAGAGACAGAGGTGATGAGATGGCAGAAGACCCTTCTAGAACTGTGCTCAACGCTATGTTCAGGCCCTCTACATTCTCAGTGGTAGTGAGTTTAGGGCCATTATGACAGAGACAGAGGTGGTGAGATGGCAGAAGACCCTTCTAGAACTGTGCTCAACGCTGTGTTCAGGCCCTCTACATTCTCAGTGGTAGTGAGTTTAGGGCCATTATGACAGAGAGAGAGGTGATGAGATGGCAGAAGACCCTTCTAGAACTGGGTTCTACGCTACGTTCAGGCCCTCTACATTCTCAGTGGTAGTGAGTTTAGGGCCATTATGACAGAGACAGAGGTGGTGAGATGGCAGAAGACCCTTCTAGAACTGTGCTCAACGCTATGTTCAGGCCCTCTACATTCTCAGTGGTAGTGAGTTTAGGGCCATTATGCCAGAGACAGAGGTGATGAGATGGCAGAAGACCCTTCTAGAACTGTGCTCAACGCTATGTTCAGGCCCTCTACATTCTCAGTGGAGTGAGAGGGCCATTATGACAGAGACAGAGGTGGTGAGATGGCAGAAGACCCTTCTAGAACTGTGCTCAACGCTATGTTCAGGCCCTCTACATTCTCAGTGGTAGTGAGTTTAGGGCCATTATGACAGAGACAGAGGTGGTGAGATGGCTGCAACAACACAGCACTGGAAGCAGCAGACCCTTCTAGAACTGTGCTCAACGCTATGTTCAGGCTCTCTGTATTTCACAGTGGTAGTTAGTCTAGGGCCGTGCTCAGGTTGGATTTGGTCACTGCGGGCTTTCTGCTTTCTACAGACACTGCGTTAGCACGCTGACCAAACCTTCTCTCTGGCACGGAGTTGCTTCGCGCCGTTACTTATTAATGATGAGGATGTTAATGTTGAACGGAAACTACATGCATAAGACTACGTTTTTGTGGGGCACTCGAGTAGTGTTTTCTAGTGCAGCGATGGGAAATTGAAAGGGAATATGATTATGTTAGTGCCAGAAGAATGGACATTTCACAGTTGGAGATGCAGTCGTAGCGATTGAATAGTTCACTGGTTGTGGTTTGTCTAGAAAAGGTCATTATCAGGACAGTATATCAAAATATATCAAATATCAATGCTCCCCTACCCCTAAACCTATGGCCTAGCCGAATGTAAGCACAGCGACATGAATGTGCCTGGGAGGAAATGTCTTTCACAACAACAACAACAACAACAACAACAGTTTACTTGTTGGTTTAATAAAGTGGCTATTGTGTAGATACAGCTAGAGAGACTACCAAGACTAGGACATCTTGACTGAAATCCTCCCCTGTACTAACTAACCCCCTTCACCTTGCCGAGCCTATTGTCCAGCTAAACCCTAACAAACCACACAAAACCAGTTTAATCTTCTAGAATTTAAGAATGTGGATCTTCCGTGAGGATTGTTCACACTGTTTTACACCACAACTTGAAGTGCAACTTGCACTTTATGTCTAAGTTTAATAATAATTCAATCATTCATTATTAATAATTAAATCATTCAATTTAATAATAATGAATAATAACTAATGAATACAATGTCTATACTCCTGGATGGGCAGGCATGAGCTATGACATCAAATGAGGGGTTAGGGCGTAACTCAGGGACAAAGGGAACCTGCTGAGAGGAGCCTATTTGGAGGAACTCCACTACTTACCTTACAAACACTACCAGACACAAGCTTACTTCCGTCCTGAGCTGTGTTCCCGCTGTCTAAAACAACGTGACCTTTCCTTCACCTCCCTCTCGGATGTGGCCAGGCCAAGGGAAGGTTACAAGTGAAGGAAAGATGTGAAACGACTGGAACTGAGCCGCTGCCTGTCACCATGAGACGATGGGTCACGAGTGGGTTCACAGGGGTGGTCGGGGGAGGGGGGGGTTCATTACACAGATACCTACTGCTGATTGGCTTACGGGAGGCAGCGTGGGCGGGACATGGAGAAGACTGGTGGATCCCTATTGGTAGATGTGATGACGGGCCCAAAGAGGTGTTAAGAGCGGCGTTCTTACGACCTCTTTTGTAGAATGTGAAGGGCCACATTTGAGTCAACAGAATGACGAGCGGCTATTGTCAACTAACACGATTGTGTTTGTCCTTTATCAGATCATTTCTGGATTCAAATGGTGGCTCCCAATGGCTCCCAATGGCTAATGGGGGAGGGGGGGTACACAGTTGGAGTGTGATTGTTTACAAGGGCGGCCTCTTTGTTACATGAATCTATGAAACAGGAAGTGAGGTGGATCAGGAAGGAGGAAACAGTCCAACTAAAACTAACCGGGCAGGACAGACAGATAGGGACAGGCTTACCATCTGTGTGTTGGTTGTCATAAGCTGAGGAAAAAGGAAGAGAAGCAAAACAGAAAAAAGCAACAGAAAGGTAAGAGGGGAGGAAGAAGGGGAGGAAGAAAGAAGAAGAAGAAAATCATAGCCAAAACTGGAGAAAGGCTGGAGCGTAATGTTTTATCGACAAACGTACCAAATTAATTTAGAAAAAAACAGGCAAATCAAAGCAATCCAAACAGTTAATGAGATAGAGACACCATAGAGGACACAGAAAAAAGAAAGATGGCGGCAAACCACATGCAGTGGTGTCACTGATGCAAACGGGAAACCTCCTGCCATGACTGGAAATGTACAGGAAGGCCCCTTTGTGAAACATGGAGCGGCAGAGCGTGGCTGTGGGGAGAAACTTAGACCTGGACACCGTGCAAACTGCTTTCACCACTGGGCACAAATGTTCTCTGGAACCGTCTACGGCTAAACTGTTTATTTTGAATGTTAACTCAAAAAAGTGAACTCGGAACTGAATAATCCAAAACACGATGACTCCTGTGTCAAATATGGAACCTAGAATTTTAAAAGGGTAATACGGCACTAAGCACCACTGACACGTGGAAAAGAACACTTTATGCCCAGTGGTCAATAGAAATGGTCAAATCACAGTCGCACCAACATGTGCAATTAAAAGGCCACACAGCCTTATGCCATGGATTAACATTGAACTAGGACATGGCACTGTCATCCTCATTGAGCCAAACACAAACACCTCCCGACAGGCGACGGTACGGCTGGCGACCATGGCAGCCGAGACTCTACCTGTCCGTTGCTGGTGAAGGTGGTGTTGTCAAACAGGAAGTAAGCTCCAAAGAAAAGGATGGTGGCGTCAAACACCCCCAGGCAGGTCCAGTAGATGAAGATGGGCCAACGGAGCAGGGAATTCTTAGCTATGTCTCTGTGAGGGGCAAAGTGTAACAATCATTTATCAACATCTGATTTATTTTTATTTGCATATTTTACATCTAACCAAAGGCGGCACGGTGGCTCGGTGGTTAGCGCTGTTGCCTCACAGCAAGAAGGTCCTGGGTTCAATCCCCACCTGACCCACGGGCGTGTCTGTGTGGAGTTTGCATGTTCTCCCCGTGTTCGCGTGGGTTTCCTCCGGGTACTCCGGTTTCCTCCCACAGTCCAAAAACATGCAGGTTAATTGGTGACTCTAAATTGCCCGTAGGTGTGAATGTGAGTGTGAGTTGTTGTCTGTCCCTATATGTCGGCCCTGTGATAGACTGGCGACCTGTCCAGGGTGTACCCCGCCTCTCGCCCTGTGTCCGCTGGGATAGGCTCCAGCACCCCCGTGACCCTGTACAGGATAAGCGGTAAAAGTTAATGGATGGACATCTAACCAATTGAATTATGGTTTTATATAACTGGTTCAATCAACCCTCTTCAACTCCGCTACTGGTATTGTGTGATACATGCCCACAATAATATTTGACAAAACTACCCCTTCAAAAAAAAAAAGAAATCCCTGAATATGTGTGCCAGACGAAATTGAAAACACAGGGAACTGATCAATATAACTAAAAGAGAGTCTACACTGATTCAAACGTGCCGGATAGAGTCAAACGCATCCGAGAGGAAAAGCTAGGAACGTCTGTTTGGGGGCGGCTGTTGTTTTTGGAAACGGATTAAATCCCCCCCCCCCTGGGGTTGGAAGAAAGAGGCTGGAAAGAAAATATGTGGTGACGTAGGAGGTGTGTGGATGAAACACCGCCATCAGAATGCCTTTTCTGCCCTTTGGGGCCGCATCTTAAAAGTCTAAATTCACTTCCTTCCCTTTCCGCACTATATTGTCTTTGCACAATACTTAGCTGAGGGTGCTGCATACAAAATGAGAGAGGCTAAATCGAGATTCCCGTCATCACATTTTGTGTCCCAGCAACACTGGGGAGGGGCAGGGAGAGAGAGACAGACAGACAGACAGACAGACAGACAGGCAGGCAGGCAGGCAGGCAGGCAGGCAGGCAGACAGACAGACAGACAAGCACCATGCCCCTCTCCAGACGGGTTGAAGAATTAGCTGACAGCAACAGGCAAGACCTTCACATTGACAGGCCGAAAAAAGAAGCAAAGAGACAAAGGGACAAAAAGCTTGGACTTTCTAACGTCTATGTAGGTAGTTACGTACGTCTATGGCCGCAGACAGACAGAGGGTAGGCGGGCATTTGTAGTTTCGTTTTGCACATTGTTATCAAAGGGAAGGCTTGAGAGGTAAAGAGAGCATGCTGGGATATGTACTGTGTGTTCTGTTATGCTGGATTGTAGAGGGGGGAAGATAAACAACAAGATAAGTGGTGTAGTTCAGCCATTTTGTAGAGGGGATAGCTGAATAGAGAGAGGCAGCATGCTGGGAGATGTAGTTGTGCTGTGCTTTTGTAGGATTAGACAATGACAGCGAGAGAGAGAGAGAGAGAGAGAGAGAGAGAGAGAGAGAGAGAGAGAGAGAGAGAGAGAGAGAGAGAGAGAGAGAGAGAGAGAGAGAGGGAGAGAGAGAAAGAGAGAGAGAGACACAGAGAGACAGAGAGAGAGAGAGAGAGAGAGAGAGAGAGAGAGAGAGAGAGAGAGAGAGAGAGAGGGAGAGAAGAGAGAGAGGGAGAGAGAAAGAGAAAGAGAGCAACACAGAGAGACAGAGAGAGAGAGAGAGAGAGAGAGAGTGAGAGAGGGAGAGAGAGACAGAGAGAGAGATAGAGATAGAGAGAGAGAGAGACACAAAGAAACAGAGAGAGAGACAGAGAGAGAGAGAGAGAGAGTCCGGTAGTGCACTGACTTGTAGAGGGACGGGTCCTTCTTGAGGATGTCCATGTGGATGTGCTGCTCGATGAGGCTGTAGAGCAGGATGGGCAGCGAGGTGAAGCTGATGTTGTACAGGGTCAGGTAGGCCGTGTCATACAGCGGCTGGGGAGAGGGGGGGGGGGGGCCGTTATTAAATCAACGTTGTAACGTTACACCAAAACACTGGATAGCATTGCGCTGGAAAACCTTTTAGGCAGAAATAACACATCTGTTTTTAGTTTGTGTATTGCAGGTATGGACTGCTGCCCTGTGCCTTTTGGCCATTGGTTTATGGTGCGGAAGTGGTTGGAGTGATAGGAGCCAGGTAAGGCATATTTAAGGATGGAGAAAGCTCATTTGATGTAGACATGTAGCTTTTAAAAGCAGCCTTAAAGCCGCAGCGAAGCCCGTGATGTTGAACTCTACCTGTTGCGAAAAACCACAGAAGAACTGGTACAGGAACTGCGGGAAGATGAAGGCGACATTCTGTGGAGAAGAAGAGAGAGAGAAAAAAAAAACATAGCCACCGTGACGGAGCGCTATCCACGGAACGCGGTCGGCAGGGGCTTTGCAAAGGTCAAGGTTCACCACCCACCTTGTAGAAGAAGTATTGCACGAGCTCGGAGATGCGGATGTAGTAGTAGTGTCCGTGGACCAGCAGCATTTTCTTCAGGTGCTTGAACTTTGGAATGGCGTAGTCGCTGTTCCGCGCCGCCTGCCGGCCCTCTTTCCCCATGATGCCTAGGGAGAGACGCCGAAGGCTGTTACACCCACTAGCAAAAAGAACCGACTTAAAAAAATGCTGTGGTCTATCTATGTCACAATAGATGTTTTGTTTTTTAACGTGGGCATATTTATAGAAATCTTAATCGATTTTTACACAGCTTTGAAGGTAAACAGACTGACACTAACCGATGCCGACGTGAGCCTCGAGTATCATGCTAACGTCGTTAGCGCCGTCGCCGATGGC
>JAPMUY010004644.1:30000-32949 GCA_026901105.3 Galaxias olidus
GACACTCCAGCACACACAAACAGGACCAGGCTGAGATGCTTAGACACACACACACACACTAAGGAAAAGGTGTAAGACGGTCAGATACACACGCACACACACACACACGCAGTAAGGACAGGGTATAAGATGGTCAGACACACGTATACACTTCAGACAGGGACTGAGACGCACACACACACACACACACACACACACACACACTCAGCTCAATGGAGCGTTAGATGACACCGTGGCCCAGACTCAAAGCCTCTCTGCTTTGCTCTCGGCACACATCAGTTGTGGTGTCCGTGCGTGTGAGCGCGTGAGTGTGTGTGTGTGTGTGTGTGTGTGAGCGCGTGAGCGTGCGTGTCTGTGTGTGTGTGAGCGCGTGAGCGCGTGAGTGTGAGTGTGTGTGTGTGTGTGAGCGTGTGTGTGAGCGCGTGAGTGTGTGTGTGTGTGTGTGTGTGTGTGTGTGTGTGTGTGTGTGTGTGTGTGTGTGAGACACTGGATCTCTCCTCGTGGGACACGTCTCTCTCTCTCTGGAGGAGGGGTGTCTGCGTGGTGACACCGGCCCTGCCGCCGCGCTTCCATCGGAGTCGTCCATCACGAATCCCCGGTTATGGACGCCGCCGCCCGACCCACTCTCCACCCAACCGTTGTTCAACGTGCAGTCTGTCCCGACACCTCCTGAGGACAGCGCCACAGCCTCGGGCTCGAGTCCCGTCGGCCGACGCCCAACCGGCGAGACAGCCTCCCGTAAGGGGACATGCACCCCCCCCACGTTGGAGGGCGTCCATCTTGAATTCAGCTTCGGGACCGAGCCCCGAGTGTAACACTTCAGAGTGTTAACGTGAGCGGAGGCTGGGTTTGCAAACGAATCGCTCGGCCCCCGCCCGTCCGACCAGTCGCTTTCCGGTTTGAAAGCGGAGGCCGAGACAGGCTGACGGGACCGTTCGGGTTTGGGGATGTTGGGAGAACGGTGTCCCGGGTTTATCTCGTGTAATCATCGTATACGACAGGCCGGCAGTGCCACGTGTTTTTCACATCTCTTGTCAGAACGTCCTTTTCGGGCAGATCTCGTACGTGGACACACCTACTTTCTCCATACCTCAAAGCGAGGCTGGTTGGTCAGGCCACAGAAACTTCTAGAAACTAGGAACTGTTCAAAAAACAACTTTGCCCAAGCATCGTGAAACACCCTGGTAGAGGTAGGACACAATGGTGCCACTAGTCTGGGAAGCTAGTGCGCCATCGCTCGCCTTTTCTCGGCAACCATTTTGAGGGCCGGTCTATTCCATTCTGCCTTTGGGATGTGTGTGCTGTGTGTGTGTGTGTGTGTGTGTGTGTGTGTGTGTGTGTGTGTGTGTGTGTGTCTGTGTGTCTGTGTGTGTGTGAGTGTGTGTGTGTGTGTGTGTGTGTGTGTGTGTGTGTGTGTGTGTGTGTGTGTGTGTGTGTGTGTGTGTGTGTGTGTGAGTGTGCGCCCTGGCACTGTGAGCAGTCAGTGCCAGCCTGAGAGTGGCCTGGCCAGCTAGTCAGCCGGCCAGGCGGGCCCCGTTACCTTGGCGCCCGGGCCGGGCGAGGAGTCGATCATGTCCATGCCCGCGGCGCCGGGCATCACCTGGCCGTTGCAGATGGCGTGGGGCACGTAGACGTGGCCGTCCACGCAGCACTCGATGAACTCCATGTTGTTCTCCGTCAGGGTGCCCGTCTTGTCCGTGAACACGTACTCCACCTGGGGAAGATAAGGGGTGGGGGGGGGGGGGGGGGGGGGGGGGGGGGGTCTGTGTGTGTGTGTGTGTGTGTGTGTGTGTGTGTGTGTGTGTGTGTGTGTGGGTCCACCTCTACACTAAACTTCTGCACGTTTGCATGCGAGCTCCCTTTGCTTATTCTCTGCTCATTTACTGTGGTCTTGTTTTGTGTTGTCTGTCTGTAGCTTTAGTCTGTTGTCTGTGAATTTCTTTGTATGTTGTATGTGTGTGTGTGTGTGTGTGTGTATGTGCGTGTATGTGTATGAATGTATGTGTGTGTGTGCGCGTGCGTTTGTGTATGTGTGTGTGTGTGTGTGTGTGTGTGTGTGTGTGTGTGTGTGTGTTAGTGTGTGTGTATGTATGTGTGTGTGTGTGTGTGTGTGTGTGTGTGTGTGTGTGTGTGTGTGTGTGTGTGTATGCGCACGTGCGCACCTGCCCCAGCTCCTCGTTGAGGTCGGAGGTGTTGACCTGCGCCCGCTCGCCCAGCTCCTCGTCGAACATCTCGTCGTCCCACATGATGAAGTAGGAGCCCAGGAACTTCTGCATCTCCACCGTCACGTACATGGACACGGGGATGATGTAGTTGAAGAGCACCATGAAGGCCAGGAAGTCCGTGAACGCCCGGAGCACCTGGGCCAGAGGAGCAGGAAGAGGGGAGGAGGAAGGGAACAAGAACTTGACCCTGACCTGACCAGAACTTGATTGACACCCGCAGCCGCCAGAACCGTCAACGTCGGTAAACAAACCGACAAAAGCTTGGCCCCTGGACAATAAACGCACACCAGCCCTCGTGTTACTAAAACACACAGACGTCTAAATCCTTCCCCCCGGATAGCAATCCACACGACACAACACATAGTAAATAATAATCCTGAGGGGGGACGGGGGGGGGGGACGGGGGGGACGTACGATGTGCCTCTGCTTCTCTCCGTCCGTCTTGCCGTTGTAGAAGGGCTCGTCGCGGTCGGCGTCGGCCTGCCACGCGTACTTGAGCGCCGTGTTGACCAGCGCCTTGCTGATCAGGATGCACAGGTAGACCACCAGGTAGGCGTTCATCGACCTGCAGGGGGAGACAGCGAGCGCATGCCGCTCCGTCAGACCGGCCATAGAGAGAGGCTACGGGGGTGAAGGGTCGTCGAGTGTCAGAAAAGCCCTACATAAATAAAATGCATTATTATTATTATTATTATTATTATTATTATTATTATTATTATTATTA
>JAPMUY010004649.1:0-32478 GCA_026901105.3 Galaxias olidus
GTTATCTGTTTCTGATATAAAAATTTGTTTCATAATCTAAAACATTTAAGTGTGACAAATGTGCAAAAACAAAAAGTATTTGTAAGGGGGCAAATACTTTTTCACAGCACTGTACATACTGAGATTTGTAAATAATCGGTCTCAACGCCGTTTGTGTACTTCTTTGAGGCTACGCTGTGGAGCAGCGCCGACAGGAACTCAGGCTCACTCTCGCAAGTTTGAACGTGATGACCCACAGAGGGCTTGTTTTCCTTCACACACACATTCACACACACCCACACAACACAGTCCTCCTTACACATACACATACATTCACACACACGCACACAACGCAGTCCTCCTTACACATACACACACATTCACACACACCCACACAACACAATTCCCCTTACACATGCACACACACACACATACATTAACGTAATGAGCTACAGAGGGCTTGTTCTCGCGCATTGCTGCACATTAACACGCGCACACCTACACAGTCCTCCTTCACACACACACACACACACACACACACACACACACACACACACACACACACACACACACACACTACACAATTCTCCTTCACCTACACACTCACTCACACACACCCACACTACACAATTCCCCTTCACACCTATACACACACACACACGCACAGGCCCACACACACACATACACACACACACACACACAGGCCCACACAGTAATTTGCAGAGGTTCATTTGGCTGATGACTAAGTGTGAGTAAGCCCACTCGGGCCCCAGCCCCCCCGCCCGTCCACCCGGCAGGTCACCGGACTATAATGAGTTAATGAACTGCTCCCGGGGACACGGGGCCCCGGGCCCCGGCACCGTCTGCTACAGCATCTGCAGGCTCCCCGTGTCAAAACGCCACCAAATTACACACCCCCACTCATAATTGACACTAATTTGCGGCCGTTTATTTTTTTGGGCAGCTCGACAGGAGAAGGCAGAAAAAGGGGCCAAGACGCGAGGGTAATGTGTGAGACGCTGACCCACCTGCAATCTGCAAATTACACCGTTCCAGCGCCGCGGAGAGAAAGAAAGGGCACCGACGGCGGACCTTTTGACTCGGGAGGCCGGTGATTACCGAGTGAGCGAAGGTTGTGCTGGCGTCGGGGATAAACGCCGTGTTTTTCTGCCCGTTTCGTTTTGTAATGTAACTCACGTCCGTCCACACACTCGTTCTGAATTAGTCGGAAGACTCCGTTCGAGTGTTGTGCATGGGGGCCTATCTGTGCGCCGAGAAAACACCTTGTATAGGCACTTCCTGTAGACCTTTGCCATTGAATCGATGTTTGGTGGACATTAAAGTCATGGCCTTTGGTAAGAAAAATTGAATGTGTGTGTTGATGAACCTGCGACCTCAGCAATTTCAGACGTTGACGCAGCCCTAAGAAAGTTTTGATGAAACTCAGACATACAAGTGATTCTCTAGCAGTAGCAAAGCTTTCGCACAGGTGTAGGATATTGCACCATATATGCAACGTTGAGACGTTTCAGAACTTGGACAGCACCAGAGCCTGTCACATGGGCATGCAAATTACCCTTTTTGTGACACTTGAAATTATTTAAATATTCTTATTTTCTAGTGGTAAATATCAAGCTAATTTGGCTAAGACAGCTTTAAAGCAACGTTATATTCCTTTGAATATATATTTGCAATATTTTATATAACTGAATAGATTTAACGATAAACGACTTCAGTGTGCTTCAGAATCTCAAAAGTAGCCTGTATCTCTGTAAGATGAGACAGCATTGTTCCTATTTTATTGCACAGAGTTTGAACAAATCTTAAAATAGGTTGTTTTTACATTTCAGTAATTTTTTTTCTGTCTGTCAAACAGACTAGGAAAGGAACTCAACCCAGGGATTATCGGAGTGTCCCGGACAACCGCTGAGGCGCAGCTGCATGGCGCTGTGAAATGTGTCGAACAATTGGGCGCTCTGTTCGCCATCTTCTCGCCTTTCTTGGCCATTTGCATAGTCCGTTATGGTTGATTGACTACCATAACCGGTCCAGGAGACCTCTTTTGTCCGATAATCACCCGAGGATAGCGGGGGTTGAACCGGGTGACAGAGGCTCGGGCACCGGTGATGGACTAGGCAGATTCCCGTGCAATTAACATGGGAAAGTGGACGAGAAAAAAACACACACGCATAAATGCCTCGCTGCCATGGAGTTCTATAGGGACTCTTGAACCCCTACAGACATGGGATGAGCACTTTAGTCCATGAGCGCCTTTAGAATCTCATCAAACCCTTGTCACATTTACCATTAACTACTTATTATTCGGCTTTAATCAAAAGGTCAATTGTATTGTCATGTAAACTTTTATAGTGTATGTACTTGATTTAAATTCAATAACCTAAAATTAAAATGTAAATAGTGGCACACAATGAACTAATGGTAACAATAATTCAACAAGATTCAAATGTGATAATATCGTGTGAACAGGACAAAATCCAACAAACAGATGCATTTACATTGTCTTTTAGTTTACATCATACGCACTATATTGGCATCGTTATTGTGTCCAGATCTCGCTTGCGTTTCGGTGCTGTTGTCGGCTGAGTATGACGATTATAGTTCCCGCGGGGATGGTTAGGCCTGGCATTTCTTGTAACTTTCAGACAATTGTCTTATTGAAATTAGAAAGAGAACGGCTCAACAGTCTATTTGGTGGCCATTTGCGACTTTTGCACAGTCAAAAAAAATTACAAAATCAACACAGAAAGTAAAGCGGAGTGGTGACACGATAAGTGTTGGTCACTGGTCAAGGAATGTGTTCAGCCCGTAAACTAAAGGTCCACTGTAACAGGAAGTGCTACACGCTGTCAAACTGGGGACCTATAAAAATCATGGCCTTATAGGTTCAGGGACAGAACGATGCATGTCCCTTGTTTAGTGCATCGCCCAGGCCTCTGCGGAGCTCGGACTGTGTGGTCCCCGTGAATTGGCCTCTGTGGCTCCCGCCACGCTCAGCGAGGGGCTTCTGCTCTCTGTCCTGCACCTGCGTAGCATCTCGTAGCCTTCAGGAATTCGCTGAGGCTTGTAATCAGCTTTGTGAAGCCAATGAGCGCACGGATGAGCGAGTGGAACTTTCAGGCCATACATACATGCGCGCAAACACACTCAAACACACACTCAAGCACACACGCAGCATATTTCGGTGGTTCAATGAGAGTCAGCATGTGGTGCTTTCCAAAACCCGTCCCAGTGAATTCCAGCAGAGTCGCACATCATCTATAGTCAGGCTAAGGATGACTTGAATGCGTAATACAGGCCATTTATGATGCAAAAATATTATGTATTAAAATATGTATGGTAGCCATACGTTCGACTGATAAATTTCAGATCACAGACATGGAAATATAAACAAAAAAATCTAGCCAATTAAGAAAGAGTGTCATAATCCTACGTGGAATTTTAGTTTAAATATGAATCTATGACATGAAGTTAAGGCCAATACATTTGGCTGGTACTTCTATTTAAAGTTTTATGTTTCAACCAAGAATCAAGAGACTCGCGTCTGACAGTGTTGCATGAACAAAACGCGCGCATACTCAGCATAAACACTCTACTTTTGGAAGGGGCCTGGGATTAAGAGGCTGAAAAACTGTTAAACATGTCAACGTGTAATTGCACGATAAGGCCCTCGCGAGGAATTTATTGGCCCGGTTGCTATTTCTATTCGTCTCTAATCTCGTCGCTGCACATTCGGGTTTTGCAATCTGTCTCCGTAATCTCCTGTGACAGAACGGCATCCAATGGCAGCGGAGAGGTTTTTAGGAGGAAACAGGCAAATATGCGGAGGCGTGATAAACTGATGGTAATTATCCACATTTAGGACACGGAGTGCAAGAGATCGGGGGTTTACAAATGGCACCAACGGCGGAGGAATCATGGTGCAGAATATCAGTGTCTGTACAAGTCTTACAAGATAAGAATAGCTTGTTGGAGTTTCGGTGGTCAGGGGGCTCTGATTCATCCGTCTTTCCAAATAGCATTAAGTGGGCAAATTGGTGTGGGCAGAATTATGCAGCTTCAAGTAGGTTATGTTATGTAGGAAACAAATATGGTATTTGTGGGGTTATCCAATTAGGTTGAAATTAACTCTTACGTCACATAAACAAAAATGAACAGACCTTTATCTTGAGATTGACCTAACATTTATCACTTGAATCATTGTCTGTGAAGCCTTTATCGTTGCCTTTATTATAGCAGCTGTTAGGCTCCTTCAAGTTAAATGTTTTTAAGATTATCGATCGTCTAAGATGTAAGATGCTGAAATGAAAAAGGTAACTCCGAATAAAATAAATGGTCTGTTTGTTAGTGTTTAGGCCTTGAACTTGGAGTAAAAAGCTTTTTGCAAGTTGAAATCGGTCTTAAATGTTGGCCTGCAACAAAATGTGTACCGAGAACAGAGAATACATTGGGTGTATTTAAGACCATTAGCCAAAAGTAAACCTGAATGCATCCAACAAATATTTCGCTTATGTTTTTAATAAGGTACATTAGGCCATGGACCACTTGGAGGTGGCATAGGCTTCAGATCAATTGCTTAAAGTAGAAGTAAAGCTTTCAGTGAAGCTCGTGAGGCTGGGCTTACCCTAAAAAAGTCATATTGTGGACATGTAAATCTTACCAAATTATGTAAAAATAATTTGCCTACCACTCTTAAGAAAAGTAGGCCCTACTAGTACTTTTTAGTTAACGTATAACAGAAATGTAATTAATTACTGATCGCTTTATAAAACCTTTGTAAAAACAGGAACCTGAAATGATATGAGGATATTTTGTGCCTGCCGTCAATACTGCTTGCTGGCTCATAGCGAGGGACTCTATTTGGCTTTTTCGCTGACCTCATAGTCCTGGCTCCTGTCTAATCCTTTTCAACTCTCACAAAGCAAATACATTCTCAACTCCAACCCAGTCATTTGGCGACCCAAAGCAGCCCACTCTTCTTCGCAATAGTTCTGCCTAAAATCTAGGACTCAGTCATGCCGGTTATAATAAAATACAACAATCTTTTAGTTCCCCAAAAAGCTAACTCTAAATTTATGGATATACGAGTGAATTCATGGAGTGTTTCAGCAGTAAAAAAAATAAATAATATAGAAAAGTGGAACTGTGTTAGTGTCAAATAGTAGCGAGTGAATTTATTTGGTAGGATCATGGGTGACCTTGGTGCCAGGTTACAAATGGGCAAATGTTAATTGGCCGTTTGATACGTATCCAATACTGGATTATCTTTCATTTGGGATCGAGATAACTGGGTCACAACCCCTAAATCAGGCACTAATGCAATCCCAAGAAAGTAATCCCTGTTAAATTTAGTATCTACAATTTGTTTGTTTTGAAACCTCGAGAACTACAGAATTTTTCTGGACACGTGCCTATGACATTCAAGTTTAAAATGAAATGTTTTATATTTTGCTCCACCAAATAAAGGGCGCAAGCTATAATATCAAATATAATATTATTACATTGTTTACACTAAGGACTCTATTTAGAGTAGGTTGAGGAAATGCAAATAAAAAGATAACATGAGATATATATTTTTTTATTCAATTGAATAAGGTAATATCAAGCGAATAGCCTATTATATAGTGCGTGTTTTTCCCGAAGATGATCAAATATGGACATGATTCATGAGAGACATCCGACGGAATTAAGTGAGCGACAAAAATATGGCTATCAACATCATCATACAAAGGTAAAATCCATACGCCTGCCTTTGACCAATAAATACATGATAACTTCACATTTGACCCTGGGCAGGGGACGTCTCGAGGAAAACGAAAATGGAATAGTAAAGAAAAATCCAGGACATAATAGCCTATTCATTAAGAGGCCTATTTCTTTAAAAAAACAACCCCAAAATTTTTTGTTTACATATCAATGTGATGAATACCACGAAGAGTCTGTAAATCCGAGTCGATAAAAAAGTGAAGGACCAATTTAAAATAAAATGTAAATTGAATTCAAATGGTACAAAGTTCATTCCACGACTGATTAGTTTCAGCAAATCAACAGGTGTGTCAGAGAGCCTCGTGTCTGTCTTGTCCTTCATCGCGGGAAGACTACCACGTAGTCCTTTTCTTTAGGTACTAAAACGAAACACACAATCAATTATCAAATCACGGTCAAAATTAACAAATATGAGTAAGCTACATCGGCTGTTTAAAATTAGGCGTCTGCGTCACATTGATATGGTTATGGCTTGGTTATAATGAATACAGAACATTGAGGTGCTCTGTTTTTTGATAGGACAAATGTGAAAATAAATCTAAACTTACATTTTACCATTGAATAAATTAATGAACAAGAATTCCTTCTGGAATTTGCATTAATTGGATCAACTCTCTGTCGGAAAGTATGTCGCGAAAATAAATAGGAATACTATTTTCATTTGAAATGAGAGTAAAGCAGAAAAAATCAAGTAACTCTAAAAAACAATAAAATATTGGCTCAGTATTTTTGGTTCATTCCAATAAATAACCATCGCATTTAGTTCTGAATTCAAATGAATCAACATTAAATTAAATATCACGCAATTCACACATTTTGACTTAAAAAACCCATAAAAGCAGGAATGTAGTTGTTGTAAGTGGGTGGGGGGGGGGGGGGGGGTTGGAAAACGAAGCTATTATTAGCCGTTGTCACCAATAAAATACCACATTAAATAGAACTCCTGTTTTGAAGACAATATCGGTGGATTTCTTGAGCTCAAGACAAAATAATTTCTTCTCTGGCAGAAATGTATTTTGTAAATTATTTACAATTGCCTAGCAGTTTCTTCCAGGAGGCCTAGGCCTATTTATTATCAATTTACAGCTTTAAACAACAAAAACAAATGGTTCAGATACAGCAACGCACATTTGAACAAAAATGAGAAAATGATAAATAAATCTTATAAACTTTGAAAAAAACATTTTTTCCACATTCATTCTAATTCAAATGGTTATCTCATGAAAATGTTTTCAAAACGGTTATATTTCCACAATAAATCAAATACTTCAAAAAATAATCAGCCTTCACAGGATAATCTAAATGCTTTCAAAACTTGGCATGCCCCAATTTGAATTGAGAGAGAGAAAGATTAAATTGAATTCGGTTTTATCAACTCTCAAACTTGGACTGACAAACCCGGCAGAAATATTTCAGAAGTAGTTTAGTTGTCAAGTTTGCATTTCTGTCTATAAATTACAATAACCAATATTCTGCATTGGACAGGTATAGGCCTGGCAACAATCTAAAATAGTTTAATATTTGGTAACTCATGATTTACTTGTGCTTATTGCACGTGTTTTTTTAGTTTTTTTTTATCTGTCATTCTGTTATTTCTAAATGTGTGTCAATGGAACCGTTCCGTTTACCCCGGCTGTGGAGCTTTGATAGTGCTGAGGCAGCGCGTGAAGTCTACTTTGAACGGACGGGTCACCTGCCGCTTCCCCAGCCGGCAAATACATGCTTATCATGTCCCTTAAGTCCCCAGGACACGGTGCCCGCGAATGAGTAGAAACGGGAGGGCTTACGCTCGGCTCGGATTTTACCAGCGACCCCAGAGTGCCGATCCCCCCGGAGGAAGAAACGCCGGAGCTCTGGTGTTGCGTGTAGGTTATCCCCCCGTAGCCGGATGGAGAGCCGCTCATGTAGTTTTGAGAGTTCGAGATTGGGCTATATTGCAGGGCGGTCATGTCGTAACGATGCATTGGCTGGGGGTTGTGTGGGTGATGGTGATGTGGGTGATGGTGGTGCGCCCCGCTTCCTGGATGCTGGCTGTATGCAAGCTGCGCCTCCTGCATCATTGCTGCTGCTGCCGCCGCTGCGGCCACCTGGCCAGAATACGCTCCGTTCGCCCAGCCGTTCATGTGCGCGTAGCTGGCTGTCGCTCCACCGTGGCCCCCGGGGCTCTCTAGTCTCTGCCCAACTCCGGCGCCCATTCCCAGGCTGACACCCCCGCCCCCCGGCCCAGACAGAAGCCCACCGGCCAGGGAGTACTTGTCCTTCTTCAACAGCGTCTTGGTCTTTCTCCTAGGTCGATATTTATAATCCGGGTGTTCTTTCATGTGCATGGCTCGGAGACGCTTTGCCTCGTCAATAAACGGTCTCTTCTCCGCTTCGGACATCACTTTCCACTCAGCTCCAAGCCGCTTGCTGATCTCCGAGTTGTGCATTTTGGGATTTTCCTGTGCCATCTTTCGTCTTTGGCCCCTCGACCAAACCATAAAGGCATTCATGGGTCTTTTTACCCGGTCTTGGTTGACTTTGTTACCCCCGTTTGATCCCGAGTGCCCCGAATTAGTGTTCGTTTGGGGCACAGGGGAGTGGAGGTCAGTCTCCATCATCATGCTATACATTCACCCGATGTTTAACTTTTCAATCAATACACAGAAAACATTCAGTAACAGCGTCAACAATCCGGCGTGGATGGCAAGAGACCGCAGAGCAAAGCGTCCAAAGAAGAGGACAAAAATGGATTCAACGTGGTAGACAAGGCTATGATAAAATCCACAGAGACGGATACTTGGATAAACTTTTCCCAGGTCTATAGCAGGTCTTTTTTTCCCTTGCTTACTTTTCCTCATCCAGCGCGGTGAAAAGCGTCTCTTTGGGCTACTTTACGTGGCTGTCGTTGTCTGTAGGAAAAGTTAATAGAGCATACCCATAGCATGCGCTTTGACAGCGACTAAATGAGCAGGAGATGGCCAATGGCGTTTCAGGAGAGGCGTGATTTGCATGCAAGCTCGTGGTCAGGTGACGTAAAGCGAGAGCTAAACTTGTGCGTGTGTCTGTGCGTGTGCGTGTGTGTGTGTGTGTGTGTGTGTGTGTGTGTGTGTGTGTGTGTGTGTGTGTGTGTGTGTGTGTGTGTGTGTGTGTGTGTGTGTGTGTGTGTGTGTGTGTGTGTATTCGGTTTACAGGCAGAAACGGCAGCCTAATAACCTACTTTGCCATGTTTATCTCTCTGAAAGATATTTCAATGATAATATCCTGCATGGAAGCATCAGGTAACCAGCGGGTAGCCTAAATAGGCGAAGCAGGTGGCATGAAAGCTACTAAAAAATCTAAATGTACTACATATAGCCCATATTTGGTACAGGGCCTATTAAAATATGCCTAATCGTGGTCGATAAAAAAATTACATCATGGAATTATTACAAATTGTAAAAATACATTTATTTATACAAGATAATCATTATGTAATCAGTATTAACGTTTCAAAAGACTTAAAAAAATAACAGATCTATAGTGGATTTATTTTTATGGTTTGAAAGAAAGACGTTCTAAAACAATCCTGTCCTGGCTTGAACTGAATTCAACAGACCATAATAAGCATATGAAGCACCACTTTCAACTGTATCTTTTGCAGCCACAGGTGTTTTCCTGTTGTGCCCGGGCCGTCGCTAAGAAACAGATGACTGACGCCCAGAATACGTGCCACCCAAAGCCCTTTTGTCCGAATGTGGCGGGGGAGGAAACGGGTGGGGGTGCTTTGTAGTCTCACATTGGTATCCCCCCGATAAAAAAAAAATACAATTGCTCACCTGCCTGTGAAATGGCCAGTTTATGGAATACGTTTTTTTAGGACAATTTGGAAAAAAATCTATTCACACGGACGATTGACGTGGATGGCCCAACCTCTGGACACCCATTATTTAATACAATTTAATACAATTATATGTGCAACATTATTTAAATTGAATATACTTAACATAGATAACGAGACATTTAATACAATTTTAAAACAGGCCCTGGCCAATAAGCCTAGTTTGACAACAAAAATGGTAAAGACAGACCTCTGAGATAGCATTCAGCTTATGTAGCTTACTGCTTTAAAAAGGAAGTTACTGGGCCTATGGGTTTATATGCACACTCTTCAGTTTTAATCGTATTTGGAAAGCTATTGCCATAATCCAGCACATTAACTCAATGGTGCTGAGAGACGGCATCCTAGCTTTTCATCAGTACCAGTCGCTTAAGTCCAAGTTCCACCACACAAAACAGCAAATTGAACAAGGCCTGTAATTGAGCAATTTAACATTGTGTTGATTATTTTTTTAAGCTTTTCTTTTGTGGAAAAAAAAGTAAATATTACTGAATAACACTCGAATATTTTCTGGAAATTGCAGGATGAGCTCCGAGGAAAAAATATGTAGTATGTGCATGATACACAAAAGGATAAAGTGACGCTAACTTTTGTCCCCAAACAGACCAGGCAATAAATAGCACAAACCAAATAACAAAACCTATTATTTCGTCAATATTTACAGGCTCTACACATTTTGAGTAAGCCCATGCGTTCAAATATCATCAGCCAAATCTCCTTTAAGTATTTTTTTAAAAGTCAGATTTGTATTCAAACTACACTATTTGAGCTAAATTGTGATGGTCATTAACATCATCAGGATACTCATGATCCATTTTCTCCTATGAAGAACGTAATTACTGGTATGTCATGGCATAAACCATAATGGAGTAAATGATGAGGTAAAAAAAATGTAAAAGAAAAACTTCTAAGGTTAAAAAACATAAATATACATAAATTGTTAAATTTAGGGCTTTTATTCTTCTGTTTATAGCTTGCTAAAAACATACATCTGATGCCAGTGGAGTACCCCCATTCCTCTTGATCCGCTCCTAAAGTGCGCGTGGAGTATCTCTTGAACTCACTAGAATGCACTGCTAAGCTACCGCATCTGTCAGGTGCGCACGTCGCCTCCTGGCGCAGTTTTTGGAACCTAATTGGCGCACGTGGATTTATCCCTTCTAATTTCATGAGATCAGGAGTTTTTCTATTTGTCACAAAGACACAAACCGAAAGATTGTCAGTGAGACACATTATGCTCGTGCACACTGTGTGCCCAGACCAAATGTTGACTGTGGGTTGGGGTTGAAAAGGGCCGATAGCGCAGACGTTCTTTCCCCAAATATAACTTGTTTTAGTTTAAGCATCCTGTTGGCTAGCTTATTAATGTTAATCATAAAACATAAGCAACATTGCCTTCCATAATGTTTTGTTGTTGTGCAGACTGCTCAATGAGTCAAACAATCAGCCTTTGGCTCTCAGTATCCCCAGTGGGGTTCTGCGCGCGGCGCCTTGCCTAATCAAGCTCACGCTTGTTTCCAGTCGTTATACTAGTGGGTGGTGGCAATTTTAATGTAGTATTTACACAAGTGTTTGGTTTTGTACGCATATACAGTAGACTAACTGGCCTGCTTATGGCACTTGCTCCAATTTATTTGTCTTTGGATGCCCCACACTGAAAAAAATTTCAGTTAAATTGACAGTGAAATACTGTGAAGTCACGACAGTAAAACACTGTAAATAGATAAAGTATAGAGAAGTGTTTAATTTATAGTAATATGTTGTATAACACTGAACCAAACACAACTGTTTATTATAAAGTAAAAATATGTCAAAAGTATCATATTCCATGGTACAATTGACAGATTACTGTATTTTAAACACAGAAACATTGTACTACAAAAAGCAATACAATGCTGTTAAAATTACAAAATGCCAGTGTTAAAATAATGTTCTATGTCAGTTAGATTTAGTTTCAAACAGAAAGAAACCGTATTACATTTTACAAATTCATATGTTATTCCTTTTAGATGGGAATGTGTATAAATACAGTGAAAGTATGTCAATATGAAGGAAAAAAGTTGCGTCTTGCTTTACATATGAAGTATTTTCATACCTTCCCTGATAAAATAACTCATTATAAGTGTGGCTAATAGCCAATGGATTTGTAAACATGTGAGTGTAATATTTAAATGTTCCTTAAAACCTGCACTTTCTTTCCTATTTATGTTTCCTGTAGAAGTGTTAAATCTGCGATGAGAAATACTTGACAATTTTACATAGGGCCTATTAGATAGGACTCGTAGAAAATTATTTCATACATTTATATTGTAATCAATACCTTTTCACAGAAATTTTTATTGCAGTATTTAGTTGCTTTTACTGTGGAACCTTTGTACATACATACTGCAGCATCCCGGGGACGGGGCCTTCCCAGCATGCACCAGGGGGTGTGTTTGTCATAGAATTAGCTGTATTACTGTTGTTCATTGCATCTATTTTTCCCCATTCTTTTGGGTTGTTTTGATAATTGTTATCGCTGCTTAATTTAGTTAATAATTCAGGTTGACTGACATTAGGGTCACCTTGAGTGAGAATGTCTATTCCCGTATACTTATGCCCTTGCGTTTCGTGCAACTGACCGACTGATAATGGTTATACGAGAGAGATGGTCTTCAGCATGAACAGAGCAATTGTCTATATCCATGATAACTGTCTCTGTAATGTTAGGGAGGACCGTTGTCTGGCTGTTCCATATACTTTGGACGTCTGCATTGTTGATAACAAGCGTTAAAACTACAGCCAATAAGGCTGTTGGATTTATTAGTTTGAATGTATTTCCAACGGTTTTTAACAGTAAAAATTGCAGGTTGTTCTAAAAAGTTGTTCACAGTTTTAATGTATTTTTTACAGATTTATTCTGGTGTCCACAGATGCCAGTTTTTGTCCGTACTCCGTAAAGAAAATCTTAATACCGTAATACAGAATACGTCTGTACCGTTTTTTTTACGGTTCTCTTCTGGCGTCCACAGCTGCCAGTTTTTGTCGAAAGTCGAAAACAAATTCTACACTAACCCGTGAGACCTAGCCAGTTGATCTAATTCAGCCAACCACTTGCTCAAATTCAATCCAACTTATAAATAAAGAAAAGTCTTAATGCAAATGCTATCAGGAGTAAAAACCCGGCTGTTGGAACAACAAGGAGCGGCCATTTGTGTGGATCTAGTAAGGCAATGGGTTTCATTGTGGCACTGGCACGGCTTTGTGAGCGCTCTTTCCCCCTCGCCGCCTTGCTGTCGCTTCACTTTCAGATAGCTGCCGTCACGTCCCACCTGTCAAGGCCGTTGTGCTCGTTGCTAAAACGCGGTAGATTTGGGGGTCAGGACTGAGTGCACTGCCAGAAAAAAAGGAGTAGAGTGCATAAAAGCAGGGGCGGTCCTTCTCCTGGCACTCATCCCTTTCTACACACACACACACACACACACCTTCTTTTTTTTACACACTACTCCCTGTCTTCCAAGTCACCCTCTCTGAAAGAATTGGGATCAAGGGCTCGGTGATTCGAGGAGGTGACTAGTCCACCTTTTAGCTCAGCTCAGGGTGAATCCCCAGGTTCTCCTCGAGGCTCAGACTAAATGCTGTCACTAGTCTTGATATGATCATTCTACGTGCCGATTGCCACCTGAATACGATGCACGTGTCATTTGCCAACATTGTGTCCTCACAAGTAGGAGACGTGCAGTTGTCATTAATTTAGCAAAAACACAAAAAAACTCCTCTGTGACAGAGACTAGATAATAGAGAGAAGGCACACAAACCAACAAACACATATTTGCATACTTCCTCTCCCCTTCTCTCTCTCTCTCTCTATATATACTGTATATATATATATATATATATATATATATATATATATATATATATATATATATTTCTATTTTATTTATTTATTTATTTTCTCACACACGCACAGCTCTCTCAGTGGGGTAGATCAAAGAGCAGTGGTAATGCGCTGGTGGGGAGGGTGGGGGAGTGGGGGGGGGGGGGTAGTACGGTCAGAAGCCTCCCCCTTTCTGCCCTGCCCCCCTTCCCCTCCCCGCTGTTAGCGCTGGAATCTCTAAGCCAACAGGCCCTGCCGCCGCCTCGCCCGTGTGTTTGTAAGCGTCAGCTGACGCGCCTGGAAGCGACCCGGCCTGTGCTCGCGGTTGCTCGGCGGGGGCTAATGGCATCAAAGGCATTTCTGCTGCCCAGCAGTTTGTGTAAGCCCACTGTCACAGCAGATGTCAGCTCGCGACGGGTTCAGCAGCACTGACAAGGCTGGGAGGACTTTACGCAGGAAGAGAAAACAAGACCCCCCCTCCTCCTCCTCCTCCTCCTCCTCCTCCTCCTCTCCTCGTCTTCCCGCCCCCGGGGTTTACCCCTCCACTGAGTGTATTAGCGCTAATTCCATTAGCTTGTTGGGGAACACTTCACACCACTGCTCATGTGCCTGGTACAAACCACATTTATTCAGTTTTGAGGCTGACAGACAGCCTAAAGCATAGTGTAGGTCGGCCATACTGGCATTCAATGACTTCTAGGGATGAAGGACATAAATAAGGAGGAAAATGTCCAGAGACCATTGGGGGTTTGTGAAATGTATCTTTGCTGTCCCCTTTATCTGCGTATTCTTTCTCCTGGGGATTTCTTCTGTCAAAGCGGTATGAACATGTCATTCTTCACTTTGTATTTCATTCAAAAGGCTGTTCAGTTAAGGCTTGCTGCAGGTATCCCTCAAAATCACTTCTGTAAGTCGACTCTCAGCAACAGCGTTGCTTTTATTGACAGATACAGCATTGCTTTCATTGACTGATACGGGGGGGGGGGGATAGTTTCAACAAGTTCTTTCCGGTTAACCAAACAAAAACCTCAAGGCCACCAGAAGACCAGAAGGCTTCATTCCAATGGCCTACCCAGGGGGCTTGGAAAAACATTGCCAAATTTTGCATGATTTCTTAACGATCTCTGCGAACAAACGAGATGTGATTGAGACACAAGAATATTAATCTTCCGTCCAATTTTTAACCAATTTGCTAATGTCTGCCAGAGGCCCTCCATTGTGCGAGCCAGTTAAGTGGGGTCTCCTTCATCAATTTACCACCTCGTTTGATTGAGACGCTCTGAATGTGCGAAGGTTTTTAGCAGCTAGCACAGATCACTTAGAGCAGCCGCGCTAATAGGGGCTGCCATCTCCAGCACGCATTTCTCCACCACAGCATCTCCAAGTACATTTATAATTAGACCCCGTGTCACTCATTACGAGGGTAATGGGTCCTATCCGTAATGGTGGCGGCACGGAAAGCCCCCAAAACTAGTCTTTTCACATGCACTCCCTCCCCGAGGTTAGAAGGGTCTGAGAAGTGTCGGGGAGCGAATCATAATGGCTGGCTATGTGTCAGAGGCAGAGGACAGGACAAGCGGTTCGGCTGCAAAGCACTCGGGCGCTTCGAGGCTGGAAATGCACTTTTCGTCCCTCCTGTTGTCGGGGGCTTAGCCATCCCAGCGGGGGGGGGCATCCATGGGGGGGGGGGGGGCACTGAGGAGTGTTTAAAACGTGGGCACTTCTTTTTTTTTTAATGCAACCCGGCGCATAATGAACAGACGGGCGGCACACCACACCAGTGTCGGCGTCAACACATTTCAAAGCAACACCTCACGAAATAGCCATGCTATGTTTGTTGATATCCAACGTGGGAGTCGTCGCTTTCAGATTTCAATCATTTACATGGAGTTGCTGACAATTCGTAAGGATCAATTCCTAGTTTGGATTACTTTTGTTTGCTATGCTGCTAGTGCTATCCCTCTGCAGGTATGAGTTGTAAGAAAAATCCTCCATTTCCAATTTGGCCCCTACTGCTTTAACTGTGAGAACGGGTGTACTGGTGCCAGAAGATATACGACGGCAGATAGACAAGAGCTTCTTGTCATGGAGAGATTTGCAGCACTTCCCTTTGATCGAGCTACAGGACAACAATGTAGTTATCAAGTGCAACTTCTGCCATGGCGAGATGAATCTCTCCACTGCACAAAACATTCTAAAACTAAACCTAAACTTTCTCAAGCACCTGTTAAAGCAAAATGCTATGCTAAGACACCACCAAACTCATTCTTTGGGATCAAAATGGTAAAGAAAATGAAGGAATTAAAGAAATATCTCAAAGTCTATTAGCCTTTACCTAATTACTTTAAAAGACATACTTTTAAGTACTGCGCCACACACACAGTATGTATGTGCGGTGGAAAAAAATATGTCCTTGCTTGAATGTAGAAATTCCTGAAAAGTGTATTGAGTAGCAGACATTTTGAAGGCTACAACATAGCACAGAAATGAACGGCGCTCTAGATACTGCCTGGGAACCTATCACTAAAATATTTACGTCTGTATAAAACACATCTCAACTTAAACCTTTTCAGATATGTTTCAATATGCACTTTTTATTTGTGTGCTTACAGTTGACTTGAAAGTAAACAGGAGGGAAGAAAAACAATCATTCAAAAGGAAGGAACCATTCAATGGAAAGGTAGAGAATGTTCAAAAGAAAAATATTTTTTAAAAATAATTTAAAAAAACATGCTCCATCCTTCTACCAGTGCCCTGACCAGTCACTGCCAATTCACCTGGAGTCGGTCTGTGTGTCCTATGTCCTAAGCAAGTCTGTCGTAATATGTTGGGTGAGCAAGTCTGGCACAAATTGGGTGCCGTGGTATCACTCAGACTGAGTGTTTGATAGCTGTCGGTCCATTCGTTGTTCGTTCTGTGGTATTAATTGGCGACCAATTTGTGTAACGCACTTTGAGTGCTGAGAAAAGCTCTAAAAACTAAATAAAATGAATTATTATTATTATTATTTATTATTATTATTATTATTATTATTATTATTATTATTATTATTATTATTATTATTAATGTTGGTTAAGCCAAGCCATCCCATGCAGGGGCACCATCATGCTCACAGCCAAAAGTCGCTCCCTGGTTCCAAAAGTAGAGAAGCAGCCTGTCGGAGCTTCGCCTAAGGTACTTCAATCTACCGCACACCCCAAACCATTCAGAGGTCCAACGTGTCGCGGTCAGTCAGTCAGTCACGCAGCAGGCGAGAGGTATCTCTCAGGAGGTGAGCGTTACGCTGAACCTCAATGAGACTCTCCACATCAAAACTCGCCCCTCCATTGTGCCGGCCTCCCATATCTCGCTCCATGACGCTTCTTCATTCGGCGCGCTCTCCTCATCGTCGTGGCCTTGCTGTAGCAAACGTAACGCCGGCGTGGCGGCGCAGCGTTTCATTGGTCCAGCTGTGCTCCCCACTTCCTCCCCCAGGTATTGTCGTGGCTAACACTATCGCTGATTGCTTTTAGATAGGCAGGAATATGATTAGGGTTGTGGTGGTGGCCGGGCGTGGAAGTGGAAGAGGCTAAAGGCGAGGGGAGGAAGGGTAGCTGAGGGGGGGGGGGGGGGGGGGTTGGGGGGTAGGCCCCCTAAGCCTTATTAGTTTCATTTTGAAATGTGTAGATAAATGGGAAAGTTTGTGTTTGCCGTGTAATGAGATTAGGGTTATTAGGAAGAGGGCAGCGCAGCGCTGGCGGAGAGGGGATTAGTGGGCCGTGACGGGATTACCAGCCATGATACACCAGCACAGGACCCACTGTCACTGGTCTGCCTGGCCTGATGATGATACACCAGCACAGGACCCACTGTCTGCCTGGCCTGCTAGCTCACTGCCTGGTCTGATGATGATACACCAGCACAGGACCCACTGTCACTGGCCTGCTAGCTCACTGCCTGGTCTGATGATGATACACCAGCACAGGACCCACTGTCACTGGCTGCCTTGCCTGATGATGATACACCAGCACAGGACCCACTGTCACTGCCTGGTCTGATGATGATACACCAGCACAGGATCCACTGTCACTGGCCTGCCTGGCCTGCTAGCTCACTGCCTGGTCTGCCTGGCCTGCTAGCTCACTGCCTGGCTGGTCTGGCTGCCTGGCCTACTAGCTGACTGCCTGCCTGGCCTGGCAGCCTGGTCTACTAGCTTACTGCCTGGCCTGGCAGCCTGGTCTACTAGCTTACTGCCTGACTGGTCTGCCTGGTCTACTAGCTTACTGCCTGGCTGGTCTGCCTGGTCTACTAGCTTACTGCCTGGCTGGTCTGCCTGGTCTACTAGCTTACTGCCTGGCCTGCCTGGCCTACTAGCTTACTGCCTGGCTGGCCTACTAGCTTACTGCCTGCCTGGCCTGGCAGCCTGGTCTACTAGCTTACTGCCTGGCTGGTCTGCCTGGCCTACTAGCTCACTGCCTGGCTGGCCTACTGGCTTACTGCCTGCATGGGCGACCAGCGGAGCTCCGGCTGGGCCTGAAACCAGCCACACCGTCCACACCCTGGAGACATTCCTCCATAAGTAACCTTTAACACGCCTTGAACAGTCCAGACATTCAGCCTCCATACCAAGCCATCGATACCTTCTCCAGCTTTGCCAAAAAGAGGAAAACTTATGTTCACTATAGAATAGGTGTGACTAAATGACATGTGAAAAAAATATAAGAATTGCAGTGGAAAACAGTATGGAGCGGTGAAGACATCAGGTGCTGGGACCTCGGTGTGAATTCACAGTTTCCTCATCATCACAAAAGAGTTGACGATTCTAATTAGACGATTCGACGAAAATAAATCACACAAATCAAAACAGCTATTCTGATACCAATCTTTTTTGTTTCAATTATCTACACTTCATTCATTCTGAAAATAAATATTCTATAATATAAGATAATTACGTAAAGAGCATCCCACCAAACAGAAAAGCTGAATCCTTTCTAAACGCTGAGAACTGGCACAATTCTATCCAGCACAAGCCATGAATTCCAAACAATTGCTCAAGGGGGGGAACGGCCCTGGCCCCCATTTCAATACGGCCAGCTAGCAGTACAAAGGGGAAAACAGCTGACTGTTAAATAGCCATTTAGCATGGCCGCCAGCAGCAGGAGCCTCTGTGTGGTATGACACTGTCCAAAGCGGGCTAATCCGTTCAACCCCCTCCTGATCGCGTCGCAAATTACATCGGACACGACGACGGGCCCAATAAAAGGCATTTTTTAGGTGCTGGAAAGTCAGGCCCTGCCCTGCTCAGCAAACACACACACAGACACACAAACACACACACTCCCAAACCAAAAAGACAGATTTGCACACCCCTCCTTTCTAGAATGTTCTGTCTTAAAGGTCCCTGGTCCCCAGTCCCCTGGGAGTCCACCTCCACTGGCACAAATTAGAACACTAAACTCTTTCCTTTTTTCTGTTCTTTCTTTCTTCTCCTCCTCGGCCTTTTCCTTCCATCCTGTTTAAGGGTAGCCCTCCCAACACCCCCAAACACATCCCCAAACACACACACACACACACACACCCTCGCACACAGTAAGCTGCCAGCCGCCGTGGGCCCTTTCCCTTTGGAAGGGATAAAGGGCCAGCCAGGGAGGGTGAACTGGGGGGCCCCCGTGGTGGGCCTCTGAGTGCAGCTCGCTGGGGAGGCCCACCTCGCCGAGGAGGCCCAGCTGGGTGGCTCTACCCTCTCTGCTCGCGACCCACTCCAGACTCCTCGCATTTTAAATGAGGTCATTCTTCCTGCCAAGGACCTGCTGCTTTCAAAGGTCCCTGAGAGCAGGCTATTTCCACCTGCCCTTTCCCTCCTCCTCCTCCTCCTCCTCCTCCTCCTCCTCCTCCACTTCCTTCTCCTCGCACTCCTTTTCTTTATTTTTTCATGAGCGAATTTGTGACTGCTTCTGAGAAAAAAAAGAAGGCTAACCTCTGCCTGCTCGTTTTTAAATTTAACCCTCTGATCTCGTTTGAAAATCCAAACATGGCCTCGCCGGTGAATGGTTTCATCTCTGCGTTTTATCTACGGCACAAAGGCTCAGCTACGTGTGCTGCTTTTGCATATGAGAGTTGTTGCTATGAAGACACACCGTTTATAACCAGAAGCTTTGCCAAACTACATGTATGCCTGGGCACCCACAGAATGGCTGGTTATCACTCAGGGACTTACGTTCCCGGAAAATGTGTGCATAGACATGTAACACATTCAACTTATATAGCGCTTTTCCAAATACTAGACAACGCTTCAGAAATACTAACACTAAGAGACAAAGACATAGGATTACGGTCATCAAGCCCTGCATAGAATTTTGAAGTCCTGTATCACAGTGAAATCTCAGTGGGCAAACAAGAATGTACGAATGTGCATTTCCTTTAACTGGTGAGTGTCTAGATTTACCAACAGAACGCTTCCAGAAGTTCAGATTCCCTCATCAGCCCCCCTCCCCATACCGCAGCTCCATCCAACAATTAGTAAGGGGGGGGGGGGGGAAAGAAAAAAACGATATACCTACTGCGGGCTCCCCAGCGTTCAGGAGAAAGGGAGGAAGAGAGGAGGGGTCAACAGGTGCCCCCCTACCCCAGCGAGGGAAGGAGGGACGAGGGAGAAGTAGAGACAATCATCCAGTTCCTCGGCTCAGACCCATGGCTCCATTCAATCCAACCTCCATTAGTGTGGGACCCCGAGTAACCCCTGAAGAGCCAAACACAGGGCCCGAATGGAAGCCGAGGGCCACTTGAGTCTCTGGAGCCCGTCCCCCATCTGCTCTACTCCGTGGCAGACTCTCCTCCAAGTGTTACGGCCCTCTACGTGGTCGCCAACCCGCCTGGCGTGCACGCTCCGTCTCGCTGCTTTACTTCCAGGCCTTGACCTGCCTGCCTGCCCGCCTGCCTGCCCGCTTGCCTGCGCGCCTGCCAGCCTCTGCTCCGGGCTAACCTCTGTCCCGGCTCCCCTCCCTGCCTGCCTGCCTGCCTGCCTGCAGTGGATGGAGCTCCTGCACACTAGCGAGCTCCCGACGGCCGGCGTAGCCTCTTCGCCAATGGAGTGCTTTATTTAATTTGTGCAGTATAATAGAGGTGGCTGGTTGTGAATGAGGCGTGGGGCTTTGAGCTCCGGGGGTGGGGAGTGAGAGAGAGGGGGGGGGGTTGGCGGTTAGGGTGGCGGGCTGGGAACATAATGCAGTGTGTGGAGAAGAGAAACAAAAGTACCTCTATTTTGATTTGCCGGACACTCTTTTTTTTGGGGAGGGGGGGGGGGGGGATGACTTCCAAAAACGTGATGTCCATTGTGGGGCAACAATGGCGGGGACAAAGGCAGCCGGGGGGGGGGGGGGGGGCGGCCGCACCGTCTTGGCCGATGTTCACCGGGGCTTAGACGGGGCCCCGTCCGCTCGGCCCGCGCCATTTAGCGCCCCCCCCCCCCCCCCCCCCCCCCGACGACGACGCCATGACAGACGGAGCGTCCGGGGGCTACAGCCCTCTTTGTCCTGCTAGTGTCAACAGAGCCGCCGCTGGGAGGAGGATGGCATGTGAGGGTACAGTCCGGTCTTTGATCCCGGCCCAGAGCCCACCACACCAGCCGTGGGGGAGGGGGGGGGGGTGTCCTACAATGGGTGCTGTCACTTTTGTTAGTATGTTTTGCAAGGTTTAGTGACCTGAAAGGCTTGGCGTTACAGTGTGAGTGCATGTACACAGCCATAATGTACAAACTGGGTAAGGTCAGTTCAGATAGAAAAAATATATGTTTTTATTTTTTTTACCTAAAGGTGACATAAAAACACCTCCTCCGTCTCATTTTGCTCAGTGTCTGGTCGATATTGTTTTCCCGATCTCCTTGAACTCTCTTCATCTCTTCATCTCACCCTCGCTCTTTCATCCCTGCTCCTCTCCCACACGGTATTTGCCATTCCTGGACTTTTCACTCTTTTCAGGCGAGCTCTTCTCTCTTCCCCTTCTCTCTTCCCCTTCTCTCTCTCTCTCTCTCTCTCTCCTCTCCTCCCCTCCCCTCCCCCCTCCCCCCCCACCCGCGCCACTGTAACTGCACACACTGACACACACACACCAACACACACACACACACACACACACAACGACACACACACACACACCAACACACACACACACACACACACACCCCGCCTGTCAATATCACTGGCAGTCCATTCATCGGCAGACTCCACCTGGGAGACTGGCCACTGTTTACTCTAGATTATATTCCCCCAACGCACGGAACAAAAACCCCTGCTCCATTATCCTAGCCTCCGCCGTGGCAGGCCTTGAGAAGACGCCCGGCCCTAAACAAATAAGCCCTCGGCGGAGCCAGAAAGAGCCAGTCATTACGCGCCCAACAATGGCCCAGGTCCGCTCCCCCGAGAGCGGGCCCCGTCGCCCGCCTGGCCGCGGCTCCCACCGCCTGGGCCCCCCCCGATCATAGCCCGCGAAGGCAGAGCGGGGACACACGCAGCCCGCCCCGAGTGTGCAGTCGATACGCGCCCGCTCGTAAACAATGGCTGGAGAGATTCTCCGCCGCGGCAGGGGGGTGGGGGTGGGGGGGAACGTGCATATGCACGGTGTTTTGATCGTCTGCTGAGGCGTCGGGAGCGGAGCCGTTAGTGGCGGCGCCGTACACGCCGGAATTGATTTGTTTTGATTGGTCGGCCCCCGTTTATCTGGGATGGTAGAATCTATCAAAGTCACGCTGGGTTATTGTCGTGTGTGTGTGTGTGTGTGTGTGTGTGTGTGTGTGTGTGTGTGTGTTATGAAAGCGTTACATCTCTGACGCAACGGTCGCTCGTGGCTGTTTGGACGAACGGACCGCTCTTCGATTTCGAAAAAGCGTGATCCAACGTCTTCGTCGCCCCCCCCCCCCACCCCCTCCCCCTAACGTATTTCAATCGAGGGCATTTAGAACGAGGCTAATTGTTTCTTTCCAACAATGACAGAAAGGGCCACGTGTTTGAGCTCATAACTGTCTGCTGTTATTGAAATGTGAGGACACATAGCGAGTGAAAGAGCTTCTTCTCCATTTCACGCCGGCCTTAATCTGTGCTTACGCCGCGTTATGAAATGCCCTGCTGCTAGAGATCCCGGTCCACTTAACTAACCACGTCGGAGGATAAATAATGGCACGTACCACTAACACACTGTCCCCCCCCCCCCCCCCGTCACCCCATCCCATCCCCCAACCCAGCCCCCGCTCCCGTCGGCACGCGCCGCGCACAGCCGCGGGGGTCGACAAACACACGAGGCCAGGATTCTGTTTGTTTTCCAGAAGCGATGACATAAGCAGTTCTGTCGACACGGAGAGAGAGAGAGAACCAGAGAGAAGGACAAAGAGAGAGAGAGAGAGAGAGAGAGAGAGAGAGAGAGAGAGAGAGAGAGAGAGCCTGGACAATAGTGGTAGCCCAGTGCCATTCACCTACAGCAGTAACAGGTCAGCAGTGATGCAGAACAAACAGAGCAGCAGAAAGCCACAGGCCGCGACAGAACCCGCCAGGCCACCGCGCTCAAACTCCTCTAGCACCTATCGCCCTAATTCACCCCCTCCCTCCCTCTCTTTCTTTCCCTCCATCTCTCTTTTATTCACATGCTCTCCGCCATCGCCCTCCCGTAAGTGTCAAACGTATTTGTTCGTTGTTTTTTTTGCCTCATAACACATCACGAACGCATGATGTCAATGTAAATGTGATATTCTTTGATTTGATTTGAAAATGTAAATGTGATATTCTTTGATTTGATTTGATGTTGTGGTGAGATTGTGCGGCCCTGCTCAGTAAAAAGAGACACAGTGTCCTCGCTTTCACCTACAGTCTGAACAATGATGTGTTATTCCAATTATGACACCTGCTTAATTAATTAGTCTTGCTCTCCTCAAAGCAAAAAACACACAAGTGCCCGCTTACACACTTTCAACCAGGCAGAAACAGTCGCACACACAAACACACGCATTAAAGCTAAGTACTTACACACAAACAAACGTGTACCCGCGCACACAAACAGGTATATACACACAAACACACCAGCACATACGCAGCCCCTAATTAGCTTGGACTTAAGGATAATTAGCTGCTGAGTCGGCGGGCTCATTTGATTCGGCCAGCTAATGTTGACACTCCACCTCACCCATGTGGGGCCTGCGCACACACACGAACCCAAGCACACACACACAGCAACACAAATCCATAGACACATACAGAAACTAACGAACACACACGCCGAGACATTCACACCGACATAACCGGACACGCAAACGCACACTTTCAGTGGACGCACTCCCCTTCATACACTCAGTTTAAACTATTGACACGCACAGGCCCAGTGTGTGTGTGTGTTTGTGTGTGTGTGTGTGTGTGTGTGTAATGGATAGCCTCCCTCGGTGGACGACTGGTCAGAGCCCAGTGACCCTCGTCGGGAGCGGGCCGAGGACAAAGGCGGCCGGTAATGACGGAGGGGGATCAGAGCCGTGACGGGGGACACAAAGGAGACTGGAGGAAGAGGAGGAGGAGGAGGGAGCGCGGCCGGGAGACGGCCGGCTGACAGCCAGGCTGCCCCCTGTCTGCTCCAGCCCGACCCCCGCCACGCCTCCCCCGCCCCCGCCCTGTCACCCGGACCACACGGCCGGAGGCGGGGAAGGGGAGCGCCGCGCGCTGGCCCACACCACGTCAACACACCACGCACGAGACGTCCTAACGAGCGCACACGGATGAAGACGGTGCGTTCGTGAGTGATGTTTCCGAGGCCTGTCGATGTCCCGTCCGATGATGATGTCACCAAGATGAGGCGATACGAGGTCCTGTCGTTCCATGTGACAAGTTAGCATTCAAACATGTAGCAATCACAGGGCACAACACCTTCCCATAGACATACTGTACATTACAGAACATCATCGCAGGCACGGAGCACACAGCTAGACCACCCTCACTAGATTATCAACCTAAAAAGCCCTGCAGAATCGAATCGAATCGAATAGAATAGAATAGAATAGAATAGAATAGAATTGAATTGAATTGAATTTAATTAAATTGAATATAGAATAGAATAGAATAGAATAGAATTGAATTGAATTGAATAGAAAAGAACCCCATTAGCTAGTTAAGGAAAGTCATCCTCTGCCTCACTTGGTAATGGCAACAAAAGTTGAAAACAAAACATTTAGCACATTTGGAGACAACGTGGACTCTTGAAGGAGTATTCCAAACATGTCATGAATGAAAATTGCAGAACAGGCTCTATGTTCACAGAATTATTTGCAAAACCTATTTCAATGCCACAGTCATGTTCAGCGAGAAAGGCCATTGTACCCATCTGTTCCTTGTTGGTGACCAGCTCTGTAACCCCTCAGACTAGATGGAACCACTCTCTCCACTTCATCTTCAAGCCCCGCCGAAAGAGATCACACCAAATGTGTTTATTTTTCCATACCAACAAACTGCCTTAGGGCCTCACCGGAATTTTGGATCAACAAACAACAGAAAACAACACAATGACCACCTTAAATCTCCGACTACAGCACGGGGGAACACTTTGACAAACTATTTGCAAAACCTAACAGGGAGCAACCGTGTGTGTGTCTGTCTGTGTGTCTGTGTATCTGTCTGTCTGTCTGTCTATCAGTCTGTGTGTGTGTGTGTGTGTGTGTGTGTGTGTGTGTGTGTGTGTGTGTGTGTGTGTGTGTGTGTGTGTGTGTGTGTGTGTGTGTGTGTGTGTGTGTGTGTGTGTGTGTGTGTGTGTGTGTGTGTGTGTGTGTACAGGGGCTGTGGGGACGAGAAGGGTGTCGCTTTGCTAATATTCCGTCGTTGTCGCGGCACCGAGACATCTCTATTCTGTCATTCAACTTGCTCCTCTCTCCCGGATGGCACAGCGTCCTTATCATTTTATTCCGGGAATGTTCCATTCCATCTGGTCCCACATAGTGCTGATAAAGTGCAGCACCATGGGCAGCGTCCTATTCTCTCCCTCTCCTATCTGAAGCCACGTTGAGTGACAGCCTGTCTGCTTGGGACATGGGGGGGGGTCCCCCCCGCCCCCCCGCCTGTTAACCCTTCACGGATAGTCCTGCTCAACAATGGCGCACATATTGTTTACTACGCCTATTGCTATCGTTCCCACACACACATTCACACACATTCACACACATACACACACACACACACACACACACACACACACATACACGCGCAAACAAACACACACAACGCTGACAATCTCAAACAAAAAACCTTGCAGCAGCCGCCCGGACCAGAGCAGGGAGTGAGTCTGTGTGTGTGTGTGTGTGTGTGTGTGTGTGTGTGTGTGTGTGTGTGTGTGTGTGTGTGTGTGTGTGTGTGTGAGAGTATGTGTGTGTGTGTTTGTGAGAGTGTGTGTGTGTGTGTGTGAGTGTGTGTATGTGTATGTGTGTGTGAATGTGTGTGTGTGCGAGTGTGTGTGTGCAAGTGTGTGTGTGTGTGTGTGTGTGTGTGTATGTATGTGTGTGAATGTGTGTGTGTGTGTGTGTGTGTGTGTGTGTGAGTTCCCCTAGCTCCCCCACTGTGATAGACCGTCCGTAACCCACATGCTCCCGCCTGATTACCTATCTCTCGCCTCTAATCGTTCACCTCATCCTGATTAATGATGGCTAATTTGCTGATTATTAATGCCTAATTGGCTGAGATTGCAATTAGAATTAAGACAGCAAGGGTGCAGGCAAACAAGCAGCAGGACTTTGGCGCCAGGCAATCAGTGGGCTGGTACTGAGACCCAGTTTTCCACATGTGCCTTGTGATCCAAGGACTCATTTGACTAAACAACAGGGAATTCTGGGAACCATAGTTTTTTTTTTCCTACCCAACGACTGCATGGATCTGTAGTATGATGTTTGAAGGAAAGACTGAAAGTACACTCATCACTGAATGCAAATCCATGCCCTTATCACCTTTCTGCACCAGGATAAGGGCAGATGCATAGAGATACATTTAGGTCTTGGACTTGGCTGAATCCCTGTACGGGAAACCGGGCCTTAATGTTTTCTCTAACATTGGTCTCTGGCTCTCTCAATATGAGCCTCAGGGGAAATACGGAGCAGGACCGTGGACCTCCATGCATTCACCAAACGAGGGACCCATGCCTGTGAACGTACGGTGTCATGGGGGAAAGACAGCCTCCTCGGTGGGGACACCTGGCTGGATTACTGGGGACTGCTCCTGCTGGGTTGGTCCTCTGTCTTTGCCACATGTGTACCCATGTCGGTTGTCAACGGACCAACCACAAACCACAACCACCAGCCTCTCTCTCTCATTTTGATTATCATCTGTTTTGTTCGTCACCCTGTCCTCCATTTTTTATTTCTCTCCGTCTTTCTCTTTCTCCCCTTGGCTCTCCCTTTCTCTTTCCCCCGCTCACGTGGCCTCTCCCTCTCTCCCTCTCTCCCTGAATCCCTCTCTACCTCCCTCTCATGCTGCTCCTCCCTCCCTCCCTCGCGGGCAGAGCTCCATTCGGCAGTCCAACAGGTGCAGATCGGGGAGCTGGCCCGCGGCACAAAGCTACGATTCATTCCTCTCCAAATGACCCCCCACCCCCACCTCCACCTCCCCAGCTCCCACAGCCCTCTAGTGAGAGGAGGAGGAGGGGGTTGCAAAGCACTGGACTGTGCAGAACGGACACACATTTACAGTACATGGACTCGTCCGCCTTTGGGTGAGGGCCGTACTCTGTGACCAGGTGCCAGAGACCACAGCATGGATGTGCTCAGTGACATGAACAGCCAGAGGAGAATGAACCAGTACGGCTCTCTTCCCCTGCTCCATTCCCTTCACTTCAACTGGGGTGTATTTTTGAGGGTGGAAACGAGAGAGAGAGAGAGAGAGCGAGAGAGAGAGAGAGAGAGAGAGAGAGAGAGAGAGAGAGAGAGATGTTACAGTATGCAATCTGCACGCACTGTCATGTTAACAGTGACTTCCCGTGTAAAACATCTGTATATGTATGTGCGTGTGTTATTATTATTATTGTAAACTTTAAAAGAACGTTTCATAATGAACATAATGTTATTATTGTAATTGTTGTACTGTTACGTCACATTATGGCAATACAAGCATTTGTCTTTTCATGCCAATAAAGCTCATTAAACTGAAATTAAATTGAGAGAGAGAGAGAGAGAGAGAGAGAGCGAGAGAGAGAGACACAGAGAGAGAGAAACACACAGAGAGAGAGAGAGAGAGAGAGAGAGAGAGAGAGAGAGAGAGAGAGAGAGAGAGAGAGAGAGAGAGAGAGGAAGAGACAGACACACAGAGAGAGAGAGAAAGAGAGAGAGGTAGGGAGGAAGAGAGGGAGAGCAAGAGACAGACAGAGAGAGAGAGAGCGAGAGAGAGACAGAGAGAGCGAGAGGGAGAGACGGGGGTTTGGGGAGGTGGAGGAGCGAGGACACAGAGCTGGATTCAAGGCACTCACGCCCACAGCAGTCATTATGGGATGGATTTCCAACAACGGGCATCTGAACTCCAGCCATCCCAGCCATAGGGAGTCTGGGACTCCACCGTGGGAACTGTGTGTGTGCGTATGCGTGTGCGTGTGTGTATGTGTGTGTCTTCTCCACAGTACCAGGACGCGGGGCGACGCTTGAGGAGAAACGGAGAGGGGAATCTGACAGGGGGCGACTCGGGACGGTCCGCTCACCCTGCAGTATCCCTAACCCCAACCCCATCCCAACACACCCTCCCCCCTTTCCCCCATCCCTCCGTCCTCTCACTCCATCTTAAAATTCCTGTTCTGTGGGATCGGGCAGGACGTGTAAACAGGGGAAGCGTCGCCCCCACCGAGGCGGCTCGCGTGACGCCTGTGAGGCCGCCGTGCCAGAGCTCTTCTCTGGAGGTGAATGAAGCGGAGGCCACTGGGTAGTGTCACAGGGAGAGGAGGAGGAGGAGGAGGAGGAGGAGGAGGAGGAGGAGGAGGAGGAGGAGGAGAGCGTGCCTCTATGTGCTGATGGCTGAGAGTGCACTGGAAGGCTGAGAGGCTATAATCACAACAATTACACACTGCTCCTTGTCACCCAACCGGACATGTCTGTGTGACTCTCTCTCTCTCTGTGTGTGTGTGTGTGTGTGTGTGTGTGTGTGTGTGTGTGCGAGCGTGCGTGCGCGTGCGCGTGCGCTCAATAACTTCCGCGCGCCCTGCCTTAATCCTCATTTCATCTCCCCCTCTCTCTCTCCGTCCTCGTGGTTGCTGTCGAGGTTTTGCCACACAGATGTCCGGAGCATCCAGAGGCCGCGGCGCAAGATGGAAAGGTGGAGGGAGCGACAAGACAAACAGGGATTTCACCCTGGAGTTCGGAGAGCCGGCTCCAACAACCGCGGCGTGAGCCCGCAGGCCGACCTGCAGCCTCTTCACGTCCGGGGTGGGGGGGGGGGGGTAGACGGATCGACGGGTGAGATCGTCGAGCTATTTAAAAAAAAATAAAAAAAATAAAAATAAAACCGGCTGTTGGTTTCGGGGCGGGCTCGGCCCCCGTCACGTCTCGGAGGAGAACGACGGGCTCTCACGCGGAGCGGGACCATGTCAACCGGAGAGACGGAGTGGGGGAGGAGCGGAAACCCAGAGAACGAGCGAGGGAGAGAAAAAGAGGTATGGTGAAGGGTGAGACAGAAGGGGAGGGGGGGGGGGTGGATGGAGAGAGAGATAGAGAGAGAGAGAGAGAGAGAGAGAGAAGGAGTGAGAGACGGAGAGAGGGAGAGATGAGCTCATTGGAGCAGGTCGGCAGGTTAGACGGAGCTTCGTTAACCTTACGGACCGTCTCTCCCTTTGATACGGCCGACCTCCACACACTGTGTGTGTGTGTGTGAGAGAGAGAGAGCGATAGAGAGAGAGACTGAGTGTGTATCCCTCAGTCCCCCACTTCTGTCAGCTAGTACAACACGTGGTTATCATGAACAAATTGGTCCTTGCCGACCCCACCTCCCGCTCCACCCTGGCTGACCGACACGTACACACAGACACACACGTACACACACGTACACACACGTACACACACAAGCACACACGCCATGCCCCCAGCACCTTGATGAATGAGCTCTCCAGGACAGGGGAGGATGGTGGAGTACGATGGAGCCCTTTCTATTTCGCTGGACAATCAAAACCTTCCTACACACACACATACACACATACACACACACACACACACACACACACACAAACATACACACACACACACACACACACACACACACACACACACACACAAACAAACAAACACACAAAAACAAACACACGGACACAAACACACACAGACACGCAAATAAAGACACACACCGCCACCAAACAAACGCTGGGATCTACAAAGACCTATTGACTTCCCAGCCGCCCATGTGCTATACGAGCGACACACTCGCCATGGCCCCTGCAAGCCGCGCTTATCATCAGCCTTCAAAGAGCTGGTGTGCCCCTGTGATGTCCGCGCCGCACTCTCTCTGAACACCCGTGCCCTCTTCCCACCTTCCCCGTCTCCCTCCCTCCACACCTCCACCCATACCTCCCTCCATACCTCCCTCCATACCTCCACACAGCCCTCCACACAGCCCTCCACCCATACCTCCTGCACGGCCTCACGTCCGCGAGGGAGCGCCAGGGAGGGAGGGGCCGCGGGGAGGCGGGCTGGCTGGGGCGCAGGAACCGGGGGAGACAAGGCCCCCCCCCCCCCCCCCCGCCAATATTGGGAACAGTTGCATTTGTCACATCCAAAAATATAAAAATAAAAATAAACGTTTGAAACGTTTGTTTTGAAAGGCTGACACCAATGGTAGTTAATTAGCCTGAGATATAATTCTAATATATCTTTATATCTTTATATATATATATAATAGGCTATAATCACAACAATTACACACCTCTTGTCACCCAACCGGACATGTCTGTGTGACTCTCTCTCTGTGTGTGTGTGTGTGTGTGTGTGTGTGTGTGTGTGTGTGTGTGTGTGTGTGTGTGTGTGTGTGTGTGTGTCCCCATGCTGCTACGCCCTGACGGCCAGACGAGGCCGAGGATGTCAGCACTGTAATGGCGTAATACGTTCGGCCGGGCCAGCAAGCATTTTGGCGCTAAAACACTGACGTATGAGGGAATTGTAGTTTTGACGTAAAGACGGGTAGAATACACACACAGAACAGCCTGGCAAAAGCACGCACACACCTGCTAGCTAACACACCGAGACGACGTCCGGAACACAAAAATGTTCCAGACACAAAAGGCGCGCATACACACACACACACACACACACACACACACACACACACACATACACACACACACACACACACACACAGGTGCACCTTCCATTTATTCCACAGAAATGATTCTGCCAGCGTTGGCTAGCGCTGAAGTGCACTCCCCCCCACCCCCCCTTCCCCAAAAAATACTGCTTCCTTTGAACCCCGGCCACTTGAGATGTGCCTCCCATTAGCCGAAAGGGCAACGCAACAGGGTGTGGAGTAACTACACAGACAGCAGACCGAACACAGACAAGGAGCAGAAAGACATAGTTCAAAGATCTAATTTTCCCTCCTCCCGTTGCTCGGCTATCGTTGACCGAAAATGTGTTGAGTGAGAAAATTAATGTGAAATGTTTCAGATTTATATACCTGTCTAGGGCATCATGAAACATGGCCGCTAGGACAGGAACAAGAAACACCATCGGTGCAGATGTCAAGGGGTTTGATTCCCTGGTTTTTCATGTCAATCCTTTGACAGGAACGGACCCTTGAAATCAAGAGCATGCTAAAATCTGTCTAATGAAAGTGGGGTTGTATGGACTACCTATAAAACACTTGTGAGTGTTTTATGTTGATTTACTTGAATATTTAATATTTCCTGTAACTAGTGAACAACAGCAAACAACAAGTTCACAATTCCACACAATGCCGAAACGACAGGAATAAGGATCGTTCTTCATGTGAAGCTTTTTCTTCCTGCTTTGGATCCAATCATCCCCAAAGGATAATCCATAACGGTGGCCATTGTTCTGAGGTGCACTGAGCAAGAAAGGCGGGCGATTGAAACCTGGGCGGAAAAAAGCTATAAAGAAAAACTCAAAGTTTGGAGGCCGCTGATGATCCGCTAGAACGTTTTCTGTGCATCTTATTGTGTTGCCTTAGCTCCGTGTAAAAGCTATTTTATTGTGCTTTTCAGTGACACTGGGCCGGAGGTGCCTCTCATGAGCTAAATGTTAATTGAAAAGCCCTGGCATTCGAAGTTGGGGAGAGAAATGTGAAAAGGCATTTGAATGACGAACGTCCTTGGGCTGGGAATTCCGCAATTCACTAATGAAAGGCTTTTGTTCTGTGTTGTGTGCGCGTGAGTGTGAGCGCGCGCGCGTGTGTGTGTGTGTGTGTGTGTGTGTGTGTGTGTGTGTGTGTGTGTGTGTGTACGTGTGTTTCTATGTGTGTGTGTGTGTGTGTGTCTGTGTGTGTGTGGGTGTGTGTGTGTGTGCGCGCGCGAGAGAGTGGCATAACAAACGTGTGTTTGTGTGAAATAAGAGGTGCAGGGAGTGAAAGATGTCTGTCACATGGACTAATACAATATGTGACATCTCACAATAAATAAATCAATAAACAGACAAATGATCCCAAAAGCAGGGAGGAAACCACATGCCTCCCTTGCATTCTATAGGATACCGTCTACTACTGTCCGCTCGGCCACAGAAAAACCACTGTCTCCCAATCAGATAGTTTGACATAGTGACCTGTCGGTTGGCTAGCTGGTTTAACTTTGCATCCTACGTTTCTTTGAAACAATAATGCAAAAGCAGCAGGGCACTTTGAGAGAGCGTTCACAGCGTCCACGCGTCAACATGCGTCCGAGAGCGAGCTGAAACCCCAAGTGGAATGGCCGCAGCGTCAACTGACCAGAGGGCAGGTGACGGGGACACGTGCACTTTACGTGCACTTCACGTGCACTTCACCGTGCACTTCGCGCGACACGTACCACTGCTCGGCCGACTAGGTGCTGATCCACCCGA
>JAPMUY010004652.1:0-32364 GCA_026901105.3 Galaxias olidus
ACTAGATGACAGCATACACAAGGGTATCATCTTGGTCCTTCATTCCAGCTCGCTCCCCTCAAGGCTTTCTCTCTTCCCATTCATTGTCTATGGGCAAATTAAGCATATAAAAGAGGCAATTAATTAATAACTAGTGGACAGTCTGTGGCATTCCAACTGACATTTTGGCTTTGCAATGGAAGCGAGATACCCGAAACTGCGACCGTAGTTAGGTGCCGAATAATGGGGCTTATAATAATAATAATAAAACCCAACAATAACAGTATATGATTGGGTTTGACGCAATCACATAATAATAATATGACTTTCCGAAAACAGTATGTGATTGCATGATGCAATCACATAATAATATGACTTACCGGTAACACGATGCGATGCGTCATCATTGATGCATCACATAATTGCAAGAGTTGACCAGCCGGCCACCTAAAGAACGATCTTTTTGTTATGCTTGTTTTAATGAAAAGGTATACAATACATTGAAACAATTAAACTAAGATAATACGAGTTATCGTAATTTATTACTCTTTATTAACAAAGAAAATACTTACATTTGTGGTTTTCTTTTTTACCGGTGAAGTTTGCCACAATATTGCCAGTGATTCGCAAGGCTTTCTGCTTGAATTCTCATAACCCACGGTTTCAAGTGTGCCTCTGGAAAATCTCTGTTTCGAGGGCTCGAAACTGATAACCCTAGCCCTTAATCCTTCAACAATAGAATTGGGACACCCCTAGCACTATGCGTGAACGCACAAAACGGAGGGTTAGGGCTAAGGGTCAGGGTCAAGGGGTGTAATATAGACAATTGGGATTGGGCCTAATCACAAAACTTATGATCAGTCAGGCATTGGTGTGTTTTTGAATACTAATAGGCTACTATTAGGCGTAACTAGTAATAGTTCTTTACAGAAAAAACAACAAGAAGCATAACTCACCTTTACAACAACTCACTAAATGTTTACAACTGGGTAGGTGAGCCGCTCGCCCAATACACATTTTAAAAACCCATGTCAACAAACGGGGTCTGTAGCGCAGTCCACTTCTGCTAAGGTGAAGCCTGGTTTATACTTCTGCGTGATCACGTTAGCAAATGTAAACGTTCATTTGGCGCTTACGTTCGCACAGTAGTTTACCTACATACTTCAACGTAAGTTTAACGGGCCCACTAGGTGGTAGTGTCAAATTCGGTAATCCAGAATGTACAGAAAAACGTAGAAGAAGCACAGACACGGAAACTCCCGTTCATGTCCTGCGAAAGTATTAACAAAGAGACCGAAGGTTGCGCACTGCTTTTCATATTTTCTTATATCAAATCAAATAAAGTTTATTTATAGAAAACGTTTAAAACAAGCAGAGCTGCCCAAAGTTCTGTACAATATATTCATATACAGTTTATCAAATAATACAGAAAACAGTTTTAACACATAGCCTATATAAATAGGCTATACTATTTACAAGATAAGTGCATAGAAAACCACTAACATGATTTTAATTTAAAATCAGCCTATCTGCTCCTGTTCATTGTGTCATCAACATTTTAATTTGTTTGAAAACAGCCAAAATATTACCGAATATCTACTTGCTTCCCACCCTGCTCAACCAATCAGCAGTTGTTTGACGGACTGTTAGGATTTTGGAGGACTCCCCGTCAACACGTCGGCGGGCCTCGGTGAGCTACGCTTTCCCAGAAACCCCTGCGCTTCGAAGCTACACAGAGCTGTTTACGTGCTGCTTCGCAGAAGTATAAACCAGGCTTAAAGCTTTAAAGGGGCCCTTTTCTGCTTTTTGGGTTTTTCCCTTTCCTTTAGTATGTTACATGGCTTTTTGTGCATGTAAAAGGTCTGAAAAGTTACAAACCCCATAGTCCACGCCAAAGGGAGCTACTCTCTCTCACAGAAAACACTGCTCCTGAACTGCCTAAAACGTTTGTAGTCCAGTGTTTTCTTCCGTAACTTATCTACGTCACTAAGTCACACATTTGAATAATTTTTGGCACGCACTCAACCAGAGCCAGTCAGAGCGGAGGCCGGGTGGTTTTGCCAAGTCGAAAAAACGTTGGTTTTGTCGGTTGTTTTTTTTGGGGGGGGCTAAGACGGAGCGTTTCAGACAAAGGGTGAACAGAGGTGCTGCAGATTCAGGCAGTTTGGAAAAAATAAATAGTTTATTGAACATTAAAATGCGTAAACCTATTCTAGTTGAACTCCTAAATAAAGGTATGAACCTGAAAATTAGCATAATAGGGCCCCTTTAATATGTGCTTTGTGGGATTAAAGATTTATAATGATACCTATATATTTGAACAGCAGGACAAAACGCTGTATTTTTTACCTGAAATTGTTATACAGTATTTGACACTGTTAAATTGTCTTTTTGGGAAAAACGTGGTGAATAAAAGGTGTGCGTGGGGTTGGTAGGCCTACATCCTGTGGATGGCAGCATTACGCTCGCGCAACCCATCGCAACTTTAGAGAAAAGGAAACGGAACCAGCTAAAGAAAAAGCCGTAGCAGTGCTGTGCCATGGGATAGGAACTAAGGCGCTGTCCCTGCTGAGCTGACGATGTTTGTGTAAATTCATAGAAAGCTATGGGAGTAAAATAGTAGTCCACATGAATTACTGGCCAGGGCAAGATTTATTTTGGCTCCTAGTACAAGATTGAACCGTAGCCGTTAACGTTACGCTTCTTCCTCGGCTGGCTGGCTAGCTAGCTTTATTTAGCTAGCCACCTAATGTTGGGTGAACTGAATCTGTTAAAGTAAATATATATCGAATAAGACCATACAAAATGTTTGCGAACTGCTGAAATTAATCAACAACTGTAATGGAGCATTCTGCTTAATTACCATGCTTCTGCTTAATTCTGCTTTTAGACTGATTTGTTCGGTGCAACTTGCAGTCCACCGTATTTAGCAAATAGTAACAACGAGATTGCTTGTGCGTAACGTTACTGCGCAACATGACATGACGAGATCGGCTGTCGGGGTTGTCAACAAAACCGTAGCTAATATAGCTAGAAAATATTAAAAACACATACCAACTGTTCAAGGTAAAGGGGAGCCAGAACTCTACCAAACATGGTGAGTAGGAGCCTAACTGGAGTCATCCAGTGCCTTAGCCAACAAGCTAAACACCCTTGCTGGAGCAGACATTAACACTGCCATGGTATAGAAATCAATTCACTTCATGTAACGTCAGATTGGATGGCATTTAAAGATAAAGGTTATAGCTTTGCCAAGTTACAGCTATTCTAATCAAATCTACGTCAAAAATTGCAACATTCATTAAGACCCCCCCATTTAATTTGTCGTGAATAGATCTTGGCTACTCATGTTCATGTTGGGGCCCATTTGGAGACTTAAGTCAGGCTTGCCCTGTCTTAATTGCTAATCCATGTTAATGAATGAATGAATGAATGAATGAATTAATTAATTGATTAATTAATTAATTAATTAATGAATTAATTGTTAGAAGTCAAAACTTAATGCAACTCTGAAACTAACAGCTACTATTTATAGCAAATGACTTATTTTTTCTGGTTGATGCCTCACTAATATGTTTTTGAATATTTGACCCTGGAGTAAGGCTATAAACAAAGTCATCAGTGGACTAAAGGGTAAGAATCTTGATGTGATTCTGAAAGTTATGGCTCACTTTCATTTCTTTTGGTCTACTAGGCATCAGAGGAGGCCTCACTTCGTGCACTGGAGAGCCTTATGACGGAGTTCTTTCACAGCTGCACAACCAACGATCGTAAAAGAGAGATAGGTGAGCTGTTTTGTCTGGTTTTCCATGGGATGTTTCGTATGTGTGCGCTTGCAGTGGTTTCACTGATCAGCTCACTTGGACCTTGTTACGTCAATCCAGGAAATGGATACTCGACAGACCTTCAAAGATTTATTGCAATAAATGGTTGCTTTCTAACTCCGTGTGTGGTTTCTGTGATCGAAGTTAATTATGAAAAACAATATTTGGCAAACAATATATTTAATAAAATAGGGTTTGGCATCAGCGTGTTCTAACTACTGCTACAGTTATCTGCCTGTGGGCAACAACAAGTTCTTTCACCATAGAGAAATAATCAATTCTTTAATGAGAACTTTATTTTGTGTTGTACACATTTACTTAAAGCGATAGTTTACCCATTTTCGATCTTTTGATCAGATACCAGTGTTATATTTTAAACATTGTATCGTCATTTAACATTTTGCAATGACTGCAGAATGTCACGGTTTGAGAACATTACTTGTGTCATCAGGGGTCCGTCTTGAATTTTTTTTAACTACTGCCATTTCTTGCCAAGGGGAGAGCGTTTGGTGGTTCTAAGTTTGATTCGCGCAATGATCTATGGGCATTGTGGTGTACAAATAAATTAACCATTTAAATGCCGGTTGTCAGAAAAAGACGTGAATTGCACTTACATTCTTCCTATGGCCCGAAATGATTAAAATACTTAATTTAGGCTAAACAACATATATTGTTTATGAAAATTGGTGAAGTATCCCATTGAAGCTTACATTTCTTATTCTTTAATGCATTACCGTGCTACTGTGTCAAGCAGGGCTGTACAGTGCGACAGTTTTGGTAGCATATGCTACTAAAATTTATGCGATGCATGTATCCACTCGCACGCTAGTATCCATTCATATAAACAGAACACTACGAGCATACAAGAAGACATAGTACTATTCAGACATCAACCAAAATGCAGACATCAACCAGAATTATGAAAAAGTTGTTACAAATTAACCTAATGCACTACTCCACTTCTATTGACGAGAAAGTGGTTGTTGTTGGGTTGGAGAGCGTTTTTCAGAGCTGCGCATATCTATGCGAAAGGTCACGTCATCTAAACCAAAAAAGCCTGTTAACCAGTCGCCGACTCGTCGTTAAATTCATGTTAGCCAACTAACGTTTGCTGTGACTACAAGCTGTAAGATGAGAATATATTTGAGATAGACCTGTTGAAATTGTTCAGGCCTACGTCATGTAACTTATAGTTAAGATAAGCCGACAACACAGCAGAGAGCGCAGGAGTGGAGTGCATCTTAAACGTTAGCAGCAGGGGCGTCACTTTCACAGAAACATGATTCCACCACATTGTGACATAAATAAATACTTGAATGAATAAGTTGATAATCATGTAGCTAGCTTGTTTTAATGTTGAAATGTCCTTGCAGTTGCCTAGCTCATAGTTTCTTATTTCTTTCATAGTTCTTATTGTTTTAGGTTGACATGTAATGGCCTATAACGCCAGCCTCCCCACCCCCCTCCCAAAAAAAGAATATTGGGATATTTTTTCTCTTTCATATTGGCACTGCGCATGTTTACAGTAGCCTATATTTAAATTCCTCCAAAAAGGCAATAGAGAGATAAAGAGATTAAGGCGCATCAAAAAAGTAAATGAGGTATTTTCTTTACTGATAAAATGTGTTTAACTGCCCACCTGTGTGTGCTACTAAATATTTATCTGTGCTACTGAGATCTTTAGCTTGCTAGCACTGGTGCTACCACCTAAAAAAGTAAGCGAACAGTGGCGGTTTTACCTTAGGGGCAGGTGGGACTGTGCCCCTCCAGAACTGGCGCTGTTGTACAAGATGCTCATAACATCTGAGTGTTGTGGCACAATGTAATCTTATGTCTAATGAGAAATAACGATTTTAATGGTAAAATCAACATGTTCAATATCAAAGACTTGATTGTCGCAATCATTATAGTGCTATTTGGAATTATTTCCCTTGACAAATACAGCTTATACTGTGTGTGTGTGCTGCATGGGGCAGGGCAGTGATCAGCCCCACCGTTGCATGGGAATGTAGAAGCGTAAGCAGAGAAGCCCTACCGCAAGATGTATTGAGCAGTGGGGCAAGATTGTGTCTGCCCTTCCAAAGTCTGCTTAGCAACAGGTGATTAGAAAAACCAAAAAATATTTAACGTAACTTGACGTTTCATCACACTGGTTACGAAGCTGATTCATTCGATAGCTAACGTATGTTACATCATGGCAAGTTCAATGTGGATTATTTGTTGAGCATTAGGCTATATCTAAACTTTTCCAATAAATGCTATAGGAGGAGCCTGCAGACCTGGAGCACGTGCAGACACAGGCCCCGCGTGCAGACACAGGCCCCGCATGCAGACACAGGCCCCACATGCAGACACAGGCCCCACAGGCTCCACATGCAAACACAGGCCCCAGATGCAGATAGAAGGCCACATGCAGCTCTACCATGCAGCGCTGTTTGGGGTTAAAAAATGAAAACGTTGCCTTCAAATTCTGATTTGGAAATCGATTTCTATGGCAATGATCAAAGCTTCTAAGCATTCGGGTCAGTCCTACTGCCAACAGACTCTTATTTCACTGGTTGCACATTTGATGGAAATATACAGATAAATGTACAAGATACAAACTAGCTGGCCTAACGTGTAATGTTAAGACCTGCACAAAGTATGTGCTCTGACATGAACTGTCAACTGTGGGACCTTATATAAACAGGTGTGTGCCTTTCCAAATCATGTCCAATCAATTGAATTTACCACAGGTGGACTCCAATCAAGTTGTAGAAACATCTCAAGGGTGATCAGTGGAAACGGGATGCACCTGAGCTCAATTTTGAGTGTCACAGCAAAGGGTGTGAATACTTATGCACATGTGATATTTTATTTTTAATACATTTGCAAAAAATGCAAAAAAACCTTTTTCACTTTGTCATTATGCGGTATTGTATACAGAATGTTGAGACATTTTTTTTATTTAATCCATTTTGGAATTAGGCTGTAACATAATAAAATGTGGAAAAAGTGAAGGGGTATGAATACTTTCCGGATGCACTGTATGTGGTCCCACAGTTGACATAAATTAGCAGTTCACCCTTAGCCAGGACAACCCCAACAGCTACAATGTAGTTAACGACAGCACGTTCACACAGTGAGGAAGAAAATCGCGCTGTGTATTGTTTTGAAACTGTTTGAATCGACACAAATATAACGTTTTTGTTGGTCCTAGTCTTTTAAGTCATAGAAAAGTAAAACGTAGTTTCACAAACAGGCACAGAAAAATTTTGTGCTGCTCTCGCTTAAGCCAAAATTTCTACCTATTCCCATCACATTTGACGGTCAAACTTGGATTCATTTTGAACAAAACCCCTGTCAGGACATGACCTTAAGCGAACCCGTCAATCAGTCGAATATAACTTATTTAAAATCAATTTCATATACTTTTTTTTGACTACGTGCTACCCTAAATGAGCTCGATTGTGCGAACCCTTTGAACACCGACAAGACAAAGGCCTCCTTAAGAAACGGCAAAAACAAAAAATCCATCCTAGGAAAATGGAGATACACCCCCTTAAAACCATGCGCCCCATCCATTGCTTTCTAACTGCGGTAAGATAACATGCGGTTTGACTAACTAGCAAAGATGTTTGCATTTAGACTTGTGATCGTGTGGGTTGAAAATCAATTTTACAAAGTTACTGTGATATAGTTATGTTGTGCTATTGGTATTAGCAAAATATGATATATACTTGAAAGGGAAACTCACTGAGTGTTCACAGTTTATTTTAAATGATGCATCCATGTCTGAAGCAAGCTAACGTTAGCTACGCAGTGTTATTAATGCTGTAACATTATAGATTATAGAAACGTTTAATGTAGCCTACCCTTTGTAGACATATATTTTAATGCTCAAGTTAACTTAAGTTAGATATGGAATAATTCAACTGCATCTAGGAGCAATGAGATCGTTTCTTTCTGGCTTTTAGGTTTTGTCCATATCCTGGCCTTTCACGTGGCTGTCTTTGATCTGCCTGTTATTTAGGTCTATTTAAATAAAATGATATTCCAGGATTTATCAAAACGAACTGAGATGTCAATGCCTAAATTAATGGTAAATGTTAAACCCATTATTGCATGTTATCATAACAGCACTTCAGTGCGCAATGACTGACTTATTTTGTCCATGCTATACAGACTAATATTACCAACAGATTTTAGAAAACCAACAAGACCCTAAGATGATCTGTAGCAGATGCTTGCAAGTTCCAGGCGAACAAACAACCAAAGCGACATCGCTTTGCTGATTTTTGTTCGCCTACCCTCGGAGAAAGCGAACTATTTTGCTTTCGCTTGAAGTATACTGGAGCCTTTAAGCTGTCTGTATGAGGCTGATGTAAGGATCAGTGGTATCTGGTCAAAGTTAACCTTGTGCGGTGAGAACCTGATTATACAGAATCCTGCAGGCTTCATTAACTGACCAAATGCAGGTTTTAGACTAGCAAGTTTGGTTCTGGATAGGCGAGCCTGTAGGTGCCAGAGTTCAGTTTGGTTGGTTTGTAATAGGGGGTTTCCCGACTGTTAAACATAGGCCTATGGTTAGTATACTTATGCTATTCAGGAGCTTTTCATGGATCTGGTTTGCAGCATGGGTTTGTTTGTATGTAAACATTTTTAAGTTTTTTCTATATCATACATCCTAGACTGGTTGCCACAAATAAAAGAAAAACGTTAACACTAGGCCTACTGCTTTTGTCGTTTTTCTTCTAAACATGTCTAACCCTTTTTACTATTGAAATCTATTAAATAATTTAATTGTTTAGTATTAATTTGTAAGTAGGCCTATGGATATAATCAGATCAGAGCTCTAGGTGAACCACATAATGCAACGTCGTCATGATGGAAGTGAAGATGGTATCTTGGTCCAATCAACAGCATAGGCTATAGCCTACTTATGCGCTGGTTTTATAAATCTATAAATTATTCATCTATATAAGTTCACTGTATAATAGAATAGGGTAGGCCTATCTAGTTATATTTTAGCGTGGCATGATGTTAAGACAGATCTGTTACCTAATGCTAATGCGGGCTACCGGTTTGTTTGTCCGGTAGTAGTAGCCTACTAGTATAGGCTAGAATTTTGGAGCCTGGTGCCCGCGTCCTGAAACAGCTAAGTCATTTGACGCAATTGCTGTTTTCAGAGTACACGTTTTAAATATTGTACCCTTTATTTAGGCAAACGATTATATAACATGTAAAGATAATGCGTTTTACCATAAACAGTGCATCCGGAAAGTATTCATACCCCTCCATTTTTTCCACATTTTATTATGTTACAGCCTAATTCCAACATGGATTAAATAAAAAAAATGCTCTCAACATTCTACATACAATACCGCATAATGACAAAGTGAAAACGTTTTCTTGAATTTTTTGCAAATGTATTAAAATAAAAAAATTAAATATCACATGTACATAAGTATTCACACCCTTTGCTGTGACACTCAAAATTGAGCTCAGGTGCGTCCCGTTTCTACTGATCATCCTTGAGATGTTTCTACAACTTGATTTGAGTCCACCTGTGGTAAATTCAATTGATTGGACATGATTTGGAAAGGCACACACCTGTTTATATAAGGTCCCACAGTTGACAGTGCATGTCAGAGCACAAACCAAGTTATGAAGTCCAAGGAATTGTCTGTAGACCTCCGAGACAGGATTGTATCGAGGCACAGATCTGGGGAAGGGTACAAAAAAATTTCTACAGCATTGAAAGTCCCAACGAGCACAGTGGTCTCCATCATTCACAAATGGAAGAAGTTTGGAACCACCAGGACTATTCCTAGAGCTGGCCGCCCGGCCAAACTGAGCAATCGGGGGAGAAGTGCCTTGGTCAGGGAGGTGACCAAGAACCCGATGGACACTCTGACAGAGCTCCAGTGTTCCTCTGTGGAGATGGGAGAACCTTCCAGAAGGACAACCATCTCTGCAGCACTCCACCAATCAGGCCTTTATGGTAGAGTGGCCAGACGGAAGCCACTCCTCAGTAAAAGGCACAGGACAGCCCGCATGGAGTTTGCCAAAAGGCACCTAAAGGACTCTCAGACCATGAGAAACACAATTCTCTGGTCTGATGAAACCAAGATTGAACTCTTTGGCCTGAATGCCAAGCGTTATGTCTGGAGGAAACCAGGCACTGCTCATCACCTGGCCAATACCCTCCCTACAGTGAAGCATGGTGGTGGCAGCATCATGCTGTGGGGGTGTTTTTCAGCGGCAGGAACTGGGAGACTAGTCAGGATCAAGGGAAAGATGAATGCGGCAATGTACAGAGAGATCCTTGATGAAAACCTGCTCCAGAGCGCTCTGGACCTCAGACTGGGGCGAAGGTTGACCTTCCAACAGGACAACGACCCTAAGCACACAGCCAAGATAACAAAGGAGTGGCTTTGGTCTGTGAATGTCCTTGAGTGGCCCAGCCAGAGCCCAGACTTGAACCCGATTGAACATCTTTGGAGAGATCTGAAAATGGCTGTTCACCGATGCTCCCCATCCAACCTGATGGAACTTGAGACGATCTGCAAAGAAGAATTGGAGAAACTGCCCCAAAATAGGTGTGCCAAGCTTGTAGCAACATACTCAAGAAGACTTGAGGCTGTAATTGCTGCCAAAGGTGCTTCAACAAAGTATTGAGTAAAGGGTGTAAATACTTATGTACATGCGATATATTATTTATTCATTTTTAATACATTTGCAAAAAATTCTAAACTTTTTTCACTGTCATTATGCGGTATTGTGTGTAGAATGTTGAGAAATTTTTTTTATTTAATCCATTTTGGAATTAGGCTGTAATATAATAAAATGTGGGAAAAGTGAAGGGGTATGAATACACTCCGGATGCACTGTATATGCCCACCAACAACAAAGTCAGCATTATTATTATTATTAGGCTTATGTTTGGCGCCTTAACCACGCCAGCAGTTTTGACCCAATCGATTCCAATCCAGTGCCAATTTGTGTTGGGTAATGCAGTCTAGAGCGCTTACATACATCTAAGTGATCAGTTGACGTGTTATATTTTTAATTATAATTTTTTATCGGTTTTTGGCCCTATTGAAATGAATGGGAACAGTTATTTCACGGTCCTGTACCGCCAGGGTCCGAAATTAACACCGGCCACAAGCGGGTAGATTTTACGTTTGGCGAGCACATCGCTGAAGGCTACCCGCCACACTGGTGGGTAAATGTTTTGTACCAAAATTGTATAAAAAAATCTATGCGGAGAGTCTTTACTTCTTTTTGCTTCAGTTATGCTCGCGCTGTTATTGTCCTCTGCTTTCTGTGTCGGAGTTTGACACATACACACATACTCGGTATACTCACTATGCCCACTGCGTCCCTCCGGTTGATTCAACCTAGCATCAACTCTAAACAATCACTTGCCACCGGTCTGTTGCTAGCTACTGGCTAATTCGGTGAAAATTGCCGTATTCCAATTCCAAATTCCACTCGTATAACATTACTGACGTTAGGACTCTGGGACTACTTGTATCAGTGACGTTATAATTTTGTCGACAATTACAACAAAGTTAAACGTTTACAGTTAGCCCCGATGGTTATATTTTCTTTAAGCTAACATAATATTAGCATTTAGCAAGGCCAATACTGCCGTAACCGTGACGTAATTAAACAATTTGCTTTAGGATTTGTTTTGGAACGTAAGACCAATTTATGAATATTTGTTATGTGGATGAGCAGGAGGCAGACGACAAGCACACTGAAAACAACAAGCTGAATTCAAGTTACTTAGTGGCAGTTTGTCTTTGAGCTGTAGCCTACTGGTTCATGTGAAATCAATTTGTAAACGTCACATATATCTACAGTGCTGTGCAAAAGTATTTGCCCCCTTACAGATACTTATTGTTTTTGCACATTTGTCACACTTAAATGTTTCAGATTATCAAACAAATTCTTATATCAGACAAAGATAACCTGAGTAAATACAAAAAGCTGTTTTTAAATGATGATTTCATTTATTAAGGGAATAAAGCTATCCAAACCAACCTGGCCCTATGTGAAAAAGTAATTGCCCCCCCTTGTTGAATTAACTGATATTAACCACATTTTTGGGAAAGCTGAGTTCAATTTCACTAGCCACACCCAGGCCTGATTACTGCTTGTAAGGGGCCAAATACTTTTGCACAGCACTTTAAGCCCTATCATTTTTGACCAAATAGCAGTGACAGTAGGAGTTGTAAGAGGCTGGCTACAGTACAACTAGGCTATTATATCTGGATTTGATTAACTGTTGACAATTTAATATATATAGAAAAATATGATTGATTTGTTTTTTGCTTTCCTCTTGTTTAAGGTTGTATGCAGAATAATACTGTAACTCAATACAATGAAGGCCTACTGACACTAATGTATATGTGACACAAAAATGCCATTTATTATTTTGTCCGGTAAAAAAATATGATTGGCCAGTGGGTTTTTTCATCTACCAGTCCCCTTCGCCGGTGAGTTAAAAAGTTAATTTCGGACACTGTGTACCGGCATCTAGCGTTGATGTTATGTATTTGGATGCTGTTAGGTTTGCATACCAACTGTCTTGGCCATTACCCCGAACACCAGTTAACTGCATCAGTTACTCCCGTCTCTTGTGTCAGGATGTGTTCCCCCTGTTATTATGTGCAAATGTAGGGATAGCAGGCTGAAAATCACAGGACTTATAGGATTTGGAGAAACAAGTCAGCTCTATGAATTTGACCGGTGTCGGCTTTCTTTCTTATTGACACGGAACGCTATAACATTCTCTGCTGTCTTGTATAGCCTAGTAACAGAGCTCTCCTACTTTCAAAATGAAATCTCTCTCACAAATATATTATTTATTGACCGAAAGAACAGTAGTTGGTTGTGTTAATAAGAACGCAACAAACAGGTTCCGTTTCCCCATTTTAAAAATTGAGTGACTTGATAAACCTTTAAAAAGTAAAGGTGTCAATAAATAAACAAAAAATAATAATATCTAATGACTCAATCACAAAATAATCATCAGTCAGGAATTGGTGTGTTTTCCAATAATAATAGGCTACTTATTATTCTTTACAGAAAAATGCACGAGAAGCCTAACGCTCCTTTACAATAAATATCTAAATGTTTACAGTAGGACAATAATAGTAGGACAAGTACAACATGGACGAGGAGGATTTGGACTTGTTACAAGTAAACAGAGATGGTCAAAAGCAACCCCTTAAGAACAACGCAAATTAGTCTTAGAACAGATACGTAAGCAAGAGGAAGCAGTAAGGAGCGCTAAAACTGTCTCACAAGCCAAACAAGGGTGATGGATGAACTGGGAAAGTGTAGAGCAAAGGAAAATTACCTGGAAGGACTTGTAGGGAATGGAAACCACAAGAATAAGCTTCATTGTTAGGGCAACCTACGACATACTGCCAACACCTACAATAAAAAAAACACATAATGGCTGGGTGCAGGACGAGCCTTACTCAAGGAAGATACACCTGGCGCCACAATCAAGTACTAAAATGCTTGGCGGAAGCAATAGAGCATAGGCGCTCAACAGTTAATGCCCTGCCAATTGGAGCAGAGGGCGACATGTACCACATTCACTTTGTCAGGGAGGAAATGCCAGGAAAGAGGAGTTATAGGGCAAAACAAAACTCAGGGCAGCTGAGGTGAGCATGTGATTGGAAAATGCTTGCTGGTGTCGGCCAACAACTGAGAGTCCCATCAGAGATGGCAACAACCAACTTAAGACCAGATTTATTACTCTGGTCCAACACACAGCAAATTGTTTATTTTATAGAGCTAACAGTCCCGTGGGAAGAAGCAATAGACGAGGCATACGAAAGAAAGAAACTCCGCTATAGCGAATTAGCAACTGAGGCAGAACAGCGAGGTTGGAGAGCAAAGGTGTGTCCTGTGGAAGTTGGATGCCGTGGATTTGTGGCAATATCACCAACCAAACTACTTAAGGAGTTAGGGATCTGCGGCAAAGAATTGCACCAGACCATAAAAGCTATATCAGATATAGCAGAAAGAAGTAGCCAGTGGCTGTGGCTGAACAGGAAGGATCCTATATGGGCACAAAAGTAAAGAACATAAAAATCCATAAAAAGTGGTTTAATCTCAGGATAAAGGTATAAAAGGTAAGTCTTTCCTGCAGAGCGTAATTTTTCAAGCCTGCAGGAGAGTAGGGAAAGATTATCTTCTTTTCAGGTGGTATGTATCCCTGCAGAGTTGGCAGAAAGTGCCTGCAGGAATAGGTAATAGGGATAGGTATAGGGATATCTCGGTTTAGTAAACGTTTTTTTTTCTTAATATCTGGCCGTGCCGAGAGCGGATATAGAGGGGGGTGACTGAGACGTCATTGCTCACCGTCAAGCCTTCTGGAGGTGTCGTGGGCTCAAATTAACTAAACATCCGGGATGGAGGGTGCCCACTTGAAAACCCCAATGACATACCTGCTCTTAACCCAAGTCCATTCTAAAATATTGTCTTCTGAAGTGCTCGTCTTGGAGTATTGCATAATGGATATTATGATATCCTATCCTGTGTATATTGAAAATACAACTGGCTGGGGGCCCCTGCCCAATAGACGTTATAAACACCCCTGTCAACGTTGTCTGTTGTGCAGTACACTTGTGCTGCGGTAAGGCAGTCAGTCCAATCACTGGACGCATCACATCCGCATTTGCTCATGGAATTGCATTTTATAGTTGTTCTTGATTCACGTTTTTATGCACAAATGGTATTTTGCTGCTTTTGCAGTGTTTCATTTCATCAGTCTGAGAAATACAGCTGTTACAGTCAATTCCATTTTTTATGCTAGCTGGAAAAAATGCACAACCCAAATCTTATTAACTTGTCTTTGGAAATTCAATAGAAACGTTTTAATAGTGAATTGTACGTAAACTAAACCCGTTTACATTTTAGTCGACTAAATCAACGTTACATTTAGTTGACTAAAGTAGAATGATATTTCGTCGACTAAAACAATTTCAGATGTCTAAAGCTAAATTACATTTTAGTAGCATTTTATAGATTGGCCTCTAAGATTCGCTGAACCAGCTTCTAACTGGTTTCAAGACTAACTCTAAGATAGAACACAGTGGATAGATGCTTAGTGCTTGATTCAAGGTTTTAGAAATAGAGAATTGCGTGCCAGATCCATTCAGATGTTGCCATTGTTTATGCTTTTACGCAGTCTATACAGAAAATGTTTTGAAACCGTTAAAGTGCATTTAATCGTTCACAGAAATCCATGAGGGATCTGAGATGATTCTTGAATGAGTAAAGGATTAAATGTACTTGTCTTTTCTCATGAGCCAAAAAGTTTAATTATAAGACGTATTAAGTTTTAAAGCAAATATTAGAAACAGGCATGTTCTTCGATCGATGATAGAAGACCGAATACAAAACTTTGTGCAAATCAAATAGATTCTTTAGGGCCTTACTCTTTCTCTAATAAAGTCCGCCCTACACTTCATTTGTGTATGTATTATGAGCAGTGCACTGCAGTGCCTGTGAGTTACCAAAATTAAGTTGTAGATCAATGTCAAGTATGGTCTTTATAGGTTCATGAGTTCATTTCACTTTAGCCTTACAAAGATTTAAAGATTTCCTCTGACAAAGTCACTGTAAAAAAAAAAAAAATGTATGTATGTGTTAGGGATGTCACGAGAACCGATACTTCGGTAGCAAGTCGATGCCAAAATTCTAAAACCGTGACGGTACTGGTTTTCTACAGTACTGAAGGTACCGGCTGCAGTTACTATGTAAGGGAACGAACACCAGCAAAAAGACGTCACTTGGTTGTTCATTGGCTCGCTGTGTAGCTCCTTTTTTTCTAGCTAAATTCTCCAAGGTTAAAATAACCCAGAGTAAACACCTGTAATGGTTTTGTCTCCCCTGCTGTAAGCTACGACAAACTCAAATAAAAAATCAGGAACTAACAAGTAGGCCTATAGATCGCAGCCTCGGCCAAAAAGAAACAAAACAAACAGGAAAAGTTAGCTTTCCCTGTATCGCGATATTTTCCTGTGAATTAGCTGTAGTAGTTTACACCCCAATGCAGCAGGGGAACATTTGACTCATTGTGATGTCGCTTAGAAGTGTTATAAAATGTGCGCGTATGTTTCTTTTTATAATTATATATATATATATATATATATATATATATATATATATATATATATATATATATATATATATATAGGCCTCTTTTTTGTAATGTTAATAGTTGTTTATTTTAACTATGCCTGGTACTTTCCTGTCACGCGTCCTCTCTACTTTAGCCGGGAGAACTCCGGAATAATTTGCCAGTTTAAACAGCGCCAGCCTAGTCTACGTTGGTTCTTTATTTCCTTCTAAGCTTTTATATCTCATTCACTCGTTTGCACAAGGACCACCATATTAGTTGAAAACAAAAGTAAACATACACCCCACGCTCCCACAATGCCGCAACTTAAAGTAACAGGCTTAATCTTTTTGACCCCATATCTCTAAAGGCCTATTTATTATTTCCATGTTTTTCACGTCTTGGCCGGGTACTGCAATTAAAAGGATGTGCCATCATTAAAAGATTGTTAGTAATTAAAAACCGTACTGCTTGTTTTAAATAATTGAATTGCCACTGTTCTTTTTTGTAATGTTTTAAAAAAAAGGAGTGTATGTTGAAGTATATGGGATTTAATTTTTTTTTTTTTTTTTTTTACCATGGTGTCGAATTGGGTATCGAGAATCGTGGAATTTCACTGGTATTGGTATTGACTACTAAATTTCTGGTATTGTGACATCCGTAGTATAAAATAAACAAATAAATTAAATCCCATAAATTAAACAGTAAATTAAATCCCATATACTTCAACATACAGAAAGTAAGGAAATCTAGTTTTCTTTTGAGACGTTAAGACATTTTCTTGTTTTAGCAGAAGAGCTACTAAATAATTTTGCACAGCAGACCGGAGCATGGCGCCACTGCTTGTTCTTCCTGTCCAACACACGCAATGAGTATGTCATGATGTACAGCCTTACTGTATTTGAGGTAAGTTGCATATTCTCTATAGTAGATATTACTTGCCAACTATTTGCTTTAAGATTGTTCCTGTAGGCCACCTAAAAGTTTTTTAGTATGCAGTGTGTCTAGGGTATCATAATATGCTCTTCTATAGTTGTATTGCAAAGGAAAGTATGTAGGTGTACTTTAAATGTACAAGGTAAATAAAGGGAGAAATAATGTAAATAAAGGTCAAGCTGAGAAATATGGTTGTAGTGGCAAGTTGTCCCTTTTGTGAAATGTATCCTCCATCCATTTGGTTGGGCTGTGATATTTTTGTAGTAAGCCAGCTTTGTAACAGCTATTTCAACTATTCAGGTTCAAACCCAGTGGTCCGATGCTTTGAGGTTTATTTTACAAAATCAATAAATCAATCGTTAGACTACAATCCTGTCCACAACCTTTCCTCTCCTGTGGCATTCCATCAGCTCAGCCTGTGTACCTGCTTCAGGTGTGAGGCCTGTCTAGGGACCCGCGTACCTGCATCAGTTACGACGCTTCTGGTGTGAGGCCTGTCTAGGGACCTGTGTACCTGCTTCAGGTGTGAGGCCTGTCTAGGGAACTGCATACCTGCTGCAGGTGTGAGGCCTGTCTAGGCACCTGCGTACCTGCTTCAGTTATGACCCTTCAGGTGTGAGGCTTGTCTAGGGACCTGCGTACCTGCTTCAGTTATGACCCTTCAGGTGTGAGGCCTGTCTAGAGACATGAAGGGCTCAGCCTGCGTACCTGCATCAGTTATGACCCTTCAGGTGTGAGGCCTGTCTAGGGAACTGCATACCTGCTTCAGGTGTGAGGCCTGTCTAGGGACCTGTGTACCTGCTTCAGGTGTGAGGCCTATCTAGGGACCTGTGTACCTGCTTCAGGTGTGAGGCCTGTCTAGGGAGCTGCGTACCTGCTTCAGTTATGACCCTTCAGGTGTGAGGCCTGTCTAGGGACCTGTGTACCTGCTTCAGGTGTGAGGCCTGTCTAGGGACCTGTGTACCTGCTTCAGGTGTGAGGCCTGTCTAGGGACCTGAAGGGCTGAACACGGCCCAGGGAATGCGGAGGGAGGGGTGAAATGTGGACACACTGAGACCAACACAAGGACATAAAATAAATAACTATTTATTAACACGTCAAAAGGAATACCATACGCTATACGAACAGTGCCAAATCCAAGAAAAAAAACAAAAGAGCTAAGCTGCCTAATGCACGCTTGCTATCAGAAAAAAATCTCCCTTTTTTAGTTAAAAAAAAAAGATTTAAGAAGAGTTTTAAGGATCTGTCATAGCGAAAGTCACGCAGAGGTTGCCAATTGATGCTTAGAGGAGAGTCTCTCCTGTTTACTTCTTTAATAAGGTTACATGAATAAGTAACTCTCACATCACAAATATTTGATCACGCAACCTGTTAGAATATTAGTCGTCACTAATGTAAACATTTTTTGAACTAGAGGGAATTTCTTTCAATAAAAAACTTTGGGGCATTGAGTAGGACCTATCCTTGAGCCCCTCCAAAACCTAGTTAAAAACAAAGTAACGTTCACCAACTAGGTATAGCTTCCTCATCATCGACATCACATGTATTTTAATACATAGCTTATATAAACGTTGGCTATGTTTATTGAAGTAACGTTACCAGCCGCCTATTATGATTTACTGACTTGAGTTTGCTAATGTAACGTTGGCTGGAACATTATTTCCCAATTATTAATTATAACCAGTTGGCCATCAAGATCAATACAGAATAAATGTGAATGTTTATTTAAAGAGTAAAATCTAGGCTTTGCCTTTGCTTGGCTGATTTGATGTCCTGTCTTGTTCCAGTTGAGCAAAGTGGATGGAACGGATGACCGTTCATTTGAGTTTAGAAGGGCGGACTCCGCAAAGTCAAATAATTGCGAATTAATGACATTTAATAAAATTCTAAGGCCATGGCGGCAATAATTCTGCAGAATGTACTGTAGGGAAACCAATCACCGAATCCCCCCCTCTCTTTGGCTAAGATAAGAGCACATCCAAACAGGCCCTGGTGAACATTCCAGGGGGGGCAGAATGTTTCTCTCTCACAAAGAATTATAAACCTTGACATTATTCCAGCAGCACACAGCTGCAACTCTAAGTATTAAGAAATTGGGATTAAGAAATTGTTGCCTAAAGAACATTCAATGAAATTATTGGACATTGACAATGAGAAGAAATTGTAAGATCAATGGGTTGTATTTCTAATAATAATATTTGTGTATTTGTTCTTCTAAGTGAACTATCCTAGCTAGCATAGTCATGTTTGGTATTGAAATGTTCACAATGACTTTTTGTAAGCTTTGCAGACGTTATATAGAACGTATTCCTAGTATATAAGCTTAAATGGAAACCAAACAACATTGAAAGGTAAACTGATATTTCACTGATGAGACTAATTCACACCTCTCCTCATTGGCATGCAGCCAATCGAATGACCCAGGCCCTTCACTGGACACCCCTTCTCAAACTAGCATAAATAGGGTTCTTAAATAGGAAGCTATTTGTTTTAACATCCGCAAGAAACCTGGGGGGCCACCTAGGGTTACCAAGGATCAAAATCGCACCCCCTCTTTCCTTGACCACGCGTCCACCAGCAATCTTAAGAACAAAGGAATTAGGCCTTTGACCTCCATTATAGGCCGGAAAACCCTTTGCCACACTCTCGAATTTAACTATCATTTCAGAGCAAAGGAACCTTTAGTCAAAGCACGTTTGGGACTTCACAACTTCCAATGTTATTCTAATCGATTCAGAGCTTTTCACCAAATCTACTTGAGTCGGAGGACCCGCTGGATCACCACGACGGAACGAGCACGCCTTTGTTCTTACCCCAAGTGGTCAAATACCACGTCAAAGAAAACCCACGTTTCAAACCTAAACCAAAGGACAACTTTTCCACCTTTATTCAAACAACCAAGTTTCAGAACTTTCCAACTTCACACAACAAACTGAGGTTCAGAACTTTACCACTTAAACATCTCCACTTTGTTCCAGCCGCAACACAGGCCTAGGACCAAATGTATTCATTGCCACAACTTCTCCTATCTTCTCACAGTACACGTAAACTCATGCTTTTCGAACATTGAGCGTTCATGATAGTAGCCTATGCTGTGTTGTGTTTATAGTAATCTGGTCAATATTTTAACTATTATACTGTGTACGTTTAGATTCTAACCATAGTGTTAAATGCCTACTAGCCGTTTTTATTAATGTTATCATTTACTCATTCTTTGTAGTAACGTAATTATCATGCTTTCTTTAGATTAGTAAATAAATATAATTGCCTTGCATTTAAACCGAGCTGTTGCTTCGTTTCATACAATAATTTATTCTTGTAACATAGGACTTCACTACTTCAGAATTGAGATGGAAAACAAACTATTACATTATTAAAATAATGATAGATTTGATTTCCCGTAGAGCCCTGCTTAGGCTAAATTCTGTGTGGTGGTGCTCTGTACAATAGGTAATTACACTTCATCACTGTGATCGATTGTCAATTAATTCATAAATTAATATTATAATCTACAAAAATTTATCCAGCGTAATTTACACATAAGAAGTAGTAAAGCCCAATACATAGCGGAAATACTGGGGTGGCACCTGTCCTAAACTATTGAATCTAAACATAGAATACACTAAATGCGTGATTGTATGCCCACTGTCTTCTAAACTAGCAGTGCTCCTGGACGGAAGGACAAAAGATAGCACAGTGCCGCACACTGGTCAAAAGCAGAGTTAGAAACAACCAAACAGCACAGTACGAACTACTGGCTAAACAAACAGGAAGGACCAAAATAAACAGACTATCTCTCTCAGACGATCTCATGATTGGTCCGTTAACAGGGACTGATGATGCGTGATTAGGAGAGGGAACCAGCGGAAAGCGAGCTGCAGAAAAAAACAGAAGGAAGACAAGTCAGCCGTATGTATACACAATACATACAATATGGACACAATATATTTGAGGACATAACAGCTTCCGTCTGAAATGTAACTTATCTTTGTGAACTTCCCTTTTCACTTTGAATGAATTTAATGTGGCCAGATGGATTGCAGTGGATAACTTTAAAACACAATGAGACGTTGATGCGTAACTTTGCGAAATTCTGCAAAGTTAAAAACCCCCTCCAGTGAAAATCAAGTTTTTAACATTGTTAACATGTCCTTGTGGTGTTTTTCATGTGCTACAAGTAGAGATGCACCGATACCATTTTTGGGTGACCGATACCAGTGCCGATACTTAAACTTGAGTACTCGCCGATCCGAGTCCCGATACGAGTACTTTTCATGACATTGCCAAATCACATGCAGCCTGAATAAAACTACTTTCTAATTCAGCAATCGTAGTAGGCTAAATTAATAATACATCAATAATGAATAACAAATTGTCTGTAGGCATATATATATATATATATATATATATATATATATATATATATATATATATATATATATATTTGTTTAAATGTATTTTATATTCATTAGGCTAGTTTTGATGTGCACACCCTTAAACTGACAAAGGTGAACGACAACGGTTTAGCGCTAACAGAACAGCGCAGAACACGGCCGTAACGTAACTTTTTTTTCTGATTTCATAACGTCTGCTACATTAAAATAATTAACATCTTGGATTTTCTTAAGACTACCTTAAGCGAACTAAATAATATATTTAGCGAAAAGCAATTCAGAAGCATTTTTACAAATCGAAATTGTAGTTTTTAAACCACCAAGGCAAGGTTCTATGGTGTTGGCTTGAAACATGAGAAAGAAAGCGTAAATATGCTCCGTGTCATTCACGTCAATGACTCAACATTGTTGTTTTTTTTAAACAAAAAGCTGCATCTGCGTTTTCACTAGGCTACATACACTGTTTCTCCTGTTGCCAACAGAGGCTGCGCTCAGCTGACTAGCCGTTCGCTTTCCGTAGGCCTGCTGCATGGTGCAGATGATAGGAAAGCTATAGCCATATAAATGAATGGTGTTCGCAAATTTGCCCAGGCAGGGAGACGGATTTTGTCTGCTCTGTACCAGAGTGTGTTGTCTTTCTCCAAGATAGGTTTTTAGTTGAAGCATGGCTGTGACTGAAGTGCTGCTTTCACGTAATCGCCATTTTTTATAGACCGTTCATTTAACAATTGACTTTCCCACTGAGAATCAAAACTATTATTTAGCACAAGTATCGAACATTGATATGGTAATATTTTCCGATACCCGATCTGAGTACTGCAGCCCAGTATCGGCCCGATTCCCTATACCACCAAGTAGTATCGGTGCATCTCTAGCTACAAGACTTATCGCGACAGAAAGCGACTTTGGGTGTCAGAAAAGCGCTATATAAATAAAATGAATTTATTATTATTATTATTACTATTATTATTATTATTATTATATCAGGAGCAAAATGCGCGGCCAATTTCAGAGTTCAGACAAGCCAGATTTGTGACGTCACAAATGTTTAAGTAACCATTTGTAACCAACCACTGTTCAGGGACAAGGAGTGACTCTGGAGCAAGTAAGTGACTGGAGGGGGACTTTAAAGGATTGCGGTGACGTCACTTTAGTTTCTTAACATAGCTCATCTTGACTGGTCCATATATGGGCTTCCATGCAGAGCCGGAAAATTGACAGTGAAGGTTTATATGATTGGCAAATTTCAGTAGTGCCAGCATATTGCATTGCTCCATCACACCCACATTTTCCCACTAAATCGACCTATACCTACTCCCCACCCCAGAACACGTTTATTCTGTTCTTTGCCTTGGACGTTAGGATATTTTGTTCAAGCTCAAGGGTTTCATTGTTACAATCTTTCTTAGTGGGATGGCCACCATGCCTAATCAAACACATTGCTGTCTTGATTGTGAACCCCTTTTTTCATTTGCTAATAACTATTACTGTGCATATTTTCTTTTTTCTGAAACGTTAGGCCTACTGGGTAGTACGGTTGTCAAGCAAAGTTGTGTAACTTAGGGCCAGTTCAGACCAATGATTCGCGATGCAACAAAACGTTTTTTTAGGACGTTGCAGACAAAAGTTGCAGCGTTATCTGGGGTCTCAAAAAACTTGACTGTCAAATCTCAGAGTGCAGTTTAACAACGTTAGGAAGTATGGCGCCAGATTTGTCACAAAACGTTAAGTGCATGTTAGAGTAGGACCCAACCACAGTGCTTGATCAATGGCAGGGTTATGTGGAATGCATTGTCGGTGAAAGCCTGACCTTGTTCAAAATAAAGCCAAACGGTAGTACTTTGTCATCGTATGTGTCCACCATTATATTATGATGAAGCGGCACTGCCAATCTAGCAGCAATAAGCGCTCCTTGTCAACCAAGTCTAAACCGCAGTCCGCTTGTGCTGCAGGAGCAGGTTCTGCGTGCTAAGGCAGTCAGTCCAATAACTGCGACGCATCACATCACATTTGCTCAGGGAAATGCATTTTCTAGTTATTTTATTATATTAGGCCTGTTTTTGGTGCCTTCACTACGCCCCCAGTTTTGACTATCAATTCCATTCTAGTGCCCAAAGGTCTTGTGCACTAATATGTAGCTAAGTGATAGGTTCACGTGTTATATTTTTTATTATATATGTTTTTAATCGGTTTTTGGCTCCATTGAAATGACTTGGAAGAGGATTTTGACTGGGGAGAGAGATTTCACGGGCATATACCACCATCTAGCGTTGATGTTATGTATTTGCATGTTGTTACATTTGTATACTGAGTTTGAATGTCTTGGCTATGCCGAACACCAGTTGATAACTGCATAAATGAGTGACTCCATTTCTCGTTATTTGACATGTAAACATGGCGTCAGAAGTAGGATAGCTAACTCATAAATAACAAAAACACTTTGCCAACAGTTCAGGACATCTGCGCCTGTGAGTATATGTAACGGCCTCACCATATTGCTAATTATTCCATAGTGAGTCAGCTAGTTTCTAACTGACATTAGCACCTAGCCATGGATAGATGCTTCCCCCCTCCTGCTGTAATGAAGGACAGTTGCATAGTGTTTCATGTTCACTATGTAGCAAATCAGGAAGTGAGTGTTCTTGAAATAATTACTGCTTAGAATAATCAATGCAAACCACAAGGTATGCCGCATTAGCTGTCAACGTGTACGTTGCGTATGGAACTAACAATTCTTAAAAGACGACAAAGACATTGTACAAAGGCAACACAACACTAGATTTAATTTTGGCATTATGGAACGTCATACGCTAAGCCATGTCTACTTGCAAGCTTATTAAGACAAGACATAGTGTGCGTGCATGTAGCTAAGTGATCGGTTCACGTGTTATTTTCTTATTATTTTTAATGTGTTTTGCACCCATGCATTGAAATGAATAGAGCGCAGTACATGTTCCATCTGTATGGTTGTAGCACTCATCCTTCAGTCTTGTTAGATATAAACACAGTTATATAATACGTGTTTACAGTAGCCCTATAGAAATAACGATGGTGGATCTAGCTGAACTAGGAGTTAATGCTTAAAGGTCCGTCACGTTAACCCATGTCAAGGACAGTGTTGTCAACTCTTGCGAGACAAATAAGTAACTTCACCTTCAAAAACAAGCCCAAAGCAAGCCCAACACTGTTATGGGTGTTGGTCTCTCGTCAGAAAATTCACATTTGCATTGTTTGTTATAGAAATCTTTTATGAGTGTCCTATATTGTAAAAAGTAATCAGATCTGAAAGACTACTGTTGACGTATAACTCATGAACTGCGTACAAATCGGTATTAAGCATATAGCCTAAAACATGGGTTCCCAACCCTGGGGTCGCCTGAAATTTCTAGTAGCCTAATTGATCAATACAAGTAAATATAAAAATTATGAAAATGATTCAATACAAATAACACACACAATTTAAAATCAAGCGTTTTAAAAATGTTTGCATTTTCACTTCTCCTCATCAAAAATCGAGTCCATAATAAATGCAGGATACATACACACGACATCTTGCTTATTCACGCAATCAAACATAACCAGGCTATGTGCATTCCCGTGCTCAAACATAAGCAGCATGCGAAGTTAGCAAGGAAATCAATCAGAGCGACAGAAAATAATATAGGAAATATTATAGGAAAGAAAATGGACAGATTTATTCATCAACTGAGACTGTCGTCTAAAATGAATGTTTACTTGCAAAATAGTATTACCAACTATTTAAAAAGCACAAAAAAAACCATCTGTTTTGAATGTCTGGGGTCCCCAGAGTTTTGTGACGTTAAAATGGGGTCACTAGTCAAGAAAGGTTGGGAACCCCTGGCCTAAAAGCTTAAAAGATTGCTCATTCGTAATATGCTAGCCGCTCTTCACATGTGTGAGCAGATAATTAGGTAGGTCTAGCCTATATAGCGAACTCATAAACCTTGGCCCAAAGAGTTAACAGCCTTAGCAATGCAACAAGCATGGAATGGAGTGCCAAAACAGCATGGAGTGCTAAAACAAAACAAACTGCTGGCCAGGTTTCTTAAGCGAAATGCAAATCATAACGCAAGCTGTGTGTGCACGTCAGCGAAATACAGTGACAACGGGAAGGCCGTGCCAAACGGACCCCCTCATCCCACACAAAAGAAAACTAAAGTAATAGAAGCCTCCACACATCATGACAGCGCGCACACAGCCGAGCAATTTGCAACGGACACTTCGAATCTGAACCATGGTCAGCAAATAGCGTTCATGGCATTTTGGAACCCACCACAAACAAGCAATATTGTTAGTAATACAATTATTAGATTGGCAGAACAGCCTAATGCATATATAGGCTATGTGCACATTTAAATGACTAATTACTATGTTGGTAAATTTAATGATTGACCGGTAATACTGCGGTACTTTTCCCACATAAACCTTACAAAACTGTGTTAAAGGTGCAGTATGTAAGTTTGAATTTCCAGCAATAAATTAGTTTTTATGTTTTTTTATGTTTATTACATACCTCCTGGAGGATATCATTAAACCAAATACTCAGAGAGAAGGTGCGCTATATATGAGCGCCCTGGGCCCTGTATTCAGTTTAAAAAAATCTAGGGACGCCCGCCTATCCCCAATCAGGAGAGTTTTTGCAAGGAGTAAGGGCTACCTGCCTGTCAATCACCTCGCGTGCACACTCCTAGGTCCTCCTGCTTACAGCATCACCCTCCAAACAAGCTGGTAGAACTAGCAGCTATGTGAACTAGAAGTTGCAAGGCGGCTGAAGTCGTTGCATGTTGTTGCAAAAGACTTGGCTTGTCAAATTGCCAAGTGTAGTTTTAGAACGTGCAGAATCGTGCCATTTCAATATACACAGGGATAGGATGTTATAATATCCATTATGCCATACTCCAAGATGAGCACTTCAAAAGACAATATTTTAGAATGGACTTGGATTGACAGCAGATATGTCATTGGGGTTTTCAAGTGGGCACCCTCCATCCCTGATGTTTCTTTAATTTGAGCCCACGACACCTCCAGAAGGCTTAACGACGTGGAGCAATGACGTCTCAGAGCCACCCCCCTCTATATCCGCTCTCGGCACGGCCAGATATTTAAAATAAATAAATAAATAAATAAGTTGTTTATTAAGCTGACAGATATCCCTATACCTATCCCTATTTCCTATTCCTGCAGGCTTTCAATGCCAACTCTGCAGGGATACTTACCACCTGAAAAGAAGATAATCTTTCCCTAGTCTCCTGCAGGCTTGAAAAATGACGCTCCGCAGGAAAGACTTACCTTTTATACCTTTATCCTGAGATTAAACCACTTTTTATGGATTTTTATGTTCTTTACTTCTGTGCCCATATAGGATCCTTCCTGTTCAGCCACAGCCACTGGCTACTTCTTTCTGCTATATCTGATATAGCTTTTATTGTCTGGTGCAATTCTTTGCCGCAGATCCCTAACTCCTTAAGTAGTTTGGTTGGTGATATTGCCACAAATCCACGGCATCCAACTTCCACAGGACACACCTTTGTTCTCCAACCTCGCTGTTTTGCATCAGCTGCTAATTCGCTATAGCGTCGTTTCTTTCTTTCGTATGCATCGTCTATTGCTTCTTCCCACGGGACTGTTAGCTCTATAAAATAAACAATTTGCTGTGTTTTGGACCAGAGTCGTAAATCTGGTCTTACATTGGTTGTTGCAATCTCTGATGGAAGAAATCGTCAGTCTTGGCTTGTCAAATCGCCAAGACAGTTATAGAACGCTAGGAAGTATCCGCCAAATTTATGTCAAAAAGGCATTATTCGTTTACATGCGTATGTTGGATATACTCGGCAACGTATAGTAGCAATGGTGCCAATCGCAGCTAAATATAAATGATATTCATGCACTAGCTCATACTAATAGGGGAATACAATTATGAAATTGTTTTTGTTAACGTTAGCTAACTGTATGTCGTTGCTATGGAAACGGTAATTTGTGTCTGTTGTAGGGTGACTGGCTTACTACTTCTTGTGTGTAAATTACGCTTTATCAATTTTTGTAGATTATCAATTAATTCATAAATTAATATTATAATCGATCAAGGTGATGAAGTGTAATTACCTTGTGTACGGAGCACCACCACACAGAATTTAGCTTAGGCTAAGCACGGCTCTGCGGGAAACCGAATCAATTTTGCATTAATTTAATAATGTAATAGTTAATGTTTAAGTCTCAATTTGGAAGTAGTGAAGTTCTGTGTTACGAGAATAACTGATTGTATGAAACAAAGCGACACAGCTGGGTTTGAATGCAAAACAATTCTATTTATTTACTAGTCTAAAAAAGCATGATAATTTCGTTACTACAAGAATGACTAAATGATAACATTAATAACTAAAGAGGTTAGTTGGCATTTAACGCTATGGTTAGCATCTAAGCATACACAGTATAACAATTAAAATATTGACAAAGTAGGGTAAGCACCACACAGTAGAAATTGTCTAGGCTTTAGCATCAAACGCTCAATGTCACAAAAAGTGGGCTTTACGTTACTTTGAGACGATAGGTGGCGTTGTGTAGCAACGGAGTGAATTTTGATTCTCGGCCTGCAGGTTGCGGCTGGATCAAAGTGGAGAAGCGGTCTGTGGTTTTAGTGGTAAAGTTCTGAAACGGAGTCTGTTGTGTGAAGTTGGAGAGTTCTGGAACTTAGTTTGTTGTTTGAATAAAGATGGAAAAGTCCGTTGAGTTAGTAGTGTTGCGGTTTGAAACGTGGGTTTTCTTTGCTCTGGTCGATGACCTCGTGGAATGAGAACAAAGGTGCGCTGGTTCAGTTTGGGTGATCCAGCGATCCTACAACTCACGTAGATTTGGTTAAAACTCTGAATCGTTTGAATAAACGTTGGAAGTTGTGCAGTAGTTCCATAAAGGTTTCTTTTGCTCTGAAATGGAAAAGTTAAGTTCAAAAGTGTTGCAAGGATTTTATGGCCTGTAGTGAGGTTCAAGGCCTAATTCCTTCGTCCTGAGAGTTGTCCGTGGAGCGTGGTTCAAGCGAAGCAGGGGTGCAATTTTTATCCTGTAAGAAGTAACGAGGTGGCCAACCAGGTACATGCGGATTTAAAAAGCAAAGGCATGGTCGGTCATGTGTGGGATGGGCAGGACCAAAGACTCAGAAGGTTGGCCTTTTGGAGTGTTGTGATTCAAATTCTTGAAATTCTTTCCCCAATTCTCTAGAACTACATACTGCACCTTTAAATGATATTTTAAAGTTCCCATGCACGGTGGCTTGTTATATTTTAAATAACCCTTCGGATTTGATGATCGCATTACCTTTCTTCACCAAATTAAGCTCTGGGTCTACCATTGTTGTGCCATGGATATTAAATTCGCAACAATGTCCTCTGCTAGCAACATAACTCGCTTCCATCATTTTGTCATGACATGAACCAAGAATCTAGCTAGCTAGTTTATCTGCTAGTTCCGGCTCCACTGCATGATTTGGATATATGGGTTTGGACCTGGATCCTTTGGGTAGACCACCAATAATATTTTTTTAAATTGAAAAATACTTCATAATTTCTAATGGGTGCCAGTATACGAACGTTTCGTCTCACTGCAATGGACACCTTCATAAGAAATAAGCAAAAAATAAATTAATGTTTACAATATTTAAGTTTCAACCAAAACAAAAACACTCTTCAACTCCCAAATCCTCCAATAAAAGTTTAAATTGTTCAACAGAAACAAACTGCTCTTATTTCAATTTCAGTTGAATTTTGTTCCATTGATCCTTGGCAAAAAAACTGAAAGCTGATTTACCAAGTTTGTTTTTTCTTTGGGGCTTTCAAGGGTGATGTAGTCCTGTGAGCGTGTCCTATGACTACTGGATTTGTGTTTTAATAATGAAGTAAGGTAAAAAGGTAACTTGCCCATCAATGCCTTGTAAACAAAAGAGACAATGTTTTTCTCTCGTATCACTAAGGGAAGACCATCCTACTACTAGTATGCACAAACATACACTGTTTTTCTTTTTGTCATGTCCAGAAGTGCAGAGTTTGTTAGGGTCTTATGAGACAACATTTATAAAAATGTTATCTACTGTTTTACGCAAGACTTTTGATTTGTACAGCTTTGTTGATTGATTTAGTATGTCTAGTATACTGATATATAACGAGTATGCACTGCCACAAACTTGACCTGATGATACCCAATTCCATAATTCAGCTTCGCATGATGATGATCCCACCCTTTAAATTTCAGACATGCTTTAAGTGACACCATTTTCAAATGTCAATAGAAACTTGACAACTCTACTGGGCCGGTCCTGGTAGGGCTTGAATTTTTCAGCTCGTTGAGAACTCAAGTCTTTATCTTTCACCTCCATAATTATTTTAATTGTTTTAACTGGCAAGCAGTGTTCATTTTGACAAGCATTTTTAATTTAGTTTTCGTCTTCGTCCTTACTGAAAATTGTAGCTGCGTTAAAGTAAAATTTTCGGAATTTCATTTTGTTTCGTTTTAGTTAAGATTTAGTCAGTGGTAGTCAGTTTTCGTTTTAGTCAAATTTTCGTCAATGTTTTAGTCCTGACTCCTAAGGGGAATTAACAAAAATGGCTCTGGTTTATTAGCACACTTCTACACATGCAATCAATTGAACAGTAGGCTACGCGCAGCGCCCTATGCAGTGAATGGTGTTAACCCTAACTAGTTTATGCCATCTGGCTACACTGAATGATGAATTTAGCACCGCTCTGAGGTGAGTGTCACTGCTTTCAAAGCGAGAGCAGGCACTATGACACGTAACGTTAACTGTTCCTAATTTTCTCGAATCAATCATATAATTTATATTTACTGTTACCTTGGCAGACAGGGTTTTAGCTATATTTTGAGCTCTCACAAGGTTACGTTAGCTTGTTCAAATTATACTGTTGGGCTGGCTTTTGCTCAAAATTGCGCGGCCATACAGACTGAGCTAGGGAAAATAATCATCAAATGAGAAAGATGCATGAAGGCAAGGAGATATTATTATGCAATTAAATTAATGGTTAAAAAGGAAAACAACAAATGCCTTGAGACGGCAACTTTGATCTAGGTTGTCCGCGTAAACAGAGCCAGCTATTTCGTCTCGTCTTAATTCATCACGGCATAATGAACTAAGATTTCGTCTTAATTTTTGTTATCAACATTTCTTTCATTTATGTTGTCGTTACAATTTAGTCATGAAAAAAAGGTTGTCAACGAATACTTTCAGTCAAAATTTTCGTTGACAAAATGAACACTGCTGGCAAGTAGTATTAGAAGTGGAACCAAAAAGGCAAACATTATTTAACTGATGTGAGAGATTTGGTATAGCTAAAAATAGAGATTTGGTTCCTGTTTATGATTCCTATATGTGCGTGTGGTGTTTATTCAAAGTCTTAATTAGTTAACTATTACATTTGGATTCTTGTATTTATTTGACCTGCTTATTAAACTTTATTTGAGCACATAGTACTCAGCTGTTGATAGCAGCAATACGAATAGTAGCTGTTTTAACATGGTTTTGCATATTAAAAAAAAGGTAAACTTAAGATTTTCAAGAAAAAACTTTCATAAAATGTCTACAGCCTCAGTGACTTGGTCCTAACAATTTTTTGCTGATTTCAATTCTAGAACCTGGTTAATAAAATGTGGCTGGGCGTGGCCTCACAAGACAAGATGGAGATTCGTAGCTGTTTGCCAAAGCTACTGCTGGCCCAGTACAAAGCCATGCCCTATTTCATTCGTAACAAACTCTGCAAAGTCATTGTGGACATTGGCCGCCAGGATTGGCCAATGTTCTACCACGATTTCTTCACAAACATTGTTCAGGTAAGCTCTGCTCAGTGTGCTTATGTAAAATTTAGGTAAGTTTATGTTAGGCCAGGCTATGCTATTGGATAGTGGTAATCATATTAACTAACTTGTGAGCAGATATTTAGAGGCTTCACTGCACATAAAAAAATTCAAATTTGATTAATCTTAACTGACATTTTCTACAGATGTAGCCAATGTAGGCGTTTCTAGTGGTGGTGTGAGATACACGCTCAAGCACCTTGTTTTAATGTTCTCTGCTCTGCCACCAGTGAAGGCTTGCTGAAAAACATAGGACCTAATGTAGGGTTAGGGTTAGTGTTGCTGGAAAACATAGGACCTAATGTAAGATTAGGGTTGCTGGAAAATATAGGACCTAATGTAGGGTTAGGGTTGGGGTTGCTGAAAAACATAAGACCTAATGTAGGGTTAGGGTTGGTGTTGCTGGAAAACATAGGACCTAATGTAAGATTAGGGTTGCTGGAAAACATAGGACCTAATGTAGGGTTAGGGTTAGTGTTGCTGAAAAACATAAGACCTAATGTAGGGTTAGGGTTGGTGTTGCTGGAAAACATAGGACCTAATGTAAGATTAGGGTTGCTGGAAAACATAGGACCTAATGTAGGGTTAGGGTTAGTGTTGCTGGAAAACATAAGACCTAATGTAGGGTTAGGGTTGGTGTTGCTGGAAAACAGGACCTAATGAAAAGTTAGGGTTACTGGAAAACATAGGACCTAATGTAGGGTTAGGATTGATGGAAAACATTGGACCTAATGTAGGATTACACTGCTGCCAAGCTTCTAATTTTATGATAGATGATAAAAACATAAAATTAAGAAATTATAATTTGATGGGCCCATGTATAAAGGTAGTTAACGCTGAAGATGTATGAAAAATATGGATAACGGGTACAGAGACAGGTTCAAAGTTGATCAGATTTTATGTCTGCATCAAAAAAAATAAACAAACCTATGAAAGCTATGTACAAAAATTTGCAGAAAGAAACTCTTAACAAAAATAATGAGTTATTCTATGCGTTGTCTGCCTGCAAGGTTGCCATAGCAGCCATGGAATTGAGTTGTGTTTTAAAGGAGTAATATGTAAATGTTACCTTAGTTATTTTTGCTTAACTTTAGCTGATCCAGTCACCAACCATGGCACCTCTGGGATTGGTGTTGCTAAAAACAACGTCCGAGGAGCTAGCATGCCCTCGAGAAGATCTTAGTGTGGCAAGAAAAGATGAATTGCGCAAACTACTGCAGGAACAGGT